>CM021102.1:59090080-59290099 GCA_007115665.2 Sequoiadendron giganteum
AAGGAGTTCCAAGTAGAAGATAAATTCATGGTTCATTTGCGAAAGGAGAGGTTTCCAATTGGCACATACAACAAGTTAAAAATGAATAATTTTGGACCATACAAGATCCTAAAGAAGCATGATTCAAGAAATGCTTATGAGGTAGAGTTTCCAAGTGAGATTCATGTTTCACCTGTGTTTAACATTTTTTATTTGATCGAATATCATGAAGGAGATAAGGAGAATGAATTGATAGAGGCACAGTGGAAGATTCCAGCACCTACTTCTGAAATGAAAGAGATAGAAGAAATTTTGGATAGCCATGTGGGAAGAAGCACAAGAAACAAGCAATATACAGAGTACTTGGTGAAATGGATAGGAAGGCCTATTAAAGATTCATCATGGTTATCTAAGTCTAAGGTTAACCGTCTTGGTTTCCCTCTAACTCCTAAGAAGTGACAGGGCCACTTTTCAAATTACCCTGGGTGTATGATGCAAGAGCATCCAAGGTGTAAGAGAAATCTTGCATCACCCAAAAAAAAATATGTTGTTTCTTTTCAATAAGGGCTGAATTTGGCAAGGTTGCTCTTTTTAGTAAGGTTGCATTTATTCTCAGTTGGACATGAAATCTTACACAGACCTCCAGAAAGGTAAATTGAAGCCAATGGTGAAGAAATCACTTCAATACCATTTTTCATTTGAGAGATATTCAAATTTTATTTTCCAAAAAATCTTATTAAAATCTTCGAAGTCAAATTTTGAGGCACTTAGAGGCTCTGAATGGGCCTGAAAATTGGAGGAAAATGAAAGAGTTTGGCCAAATATTTCTCAAGAGCTTTCCAAAAAGGTATTATAATAGAAAATCCAATGATCGAATCAAAATTTATGACCTCGTGAATTTGTACTACCAAAATTAATAAAATTTCAAAATATCTTCTTGAGGAAGTTACACTTTCCAAAAGATTCTACGGTGGTTACACCTTCCAAATAAAGGATGTGAAAGGGGGCTACAGAAGGGAGGCCAGAGCAGCGTAGATGGTGGCTCTGACTTGCAAATTTATGTAATAAAAAATCCCATGTGATGGCAAACATAATGTTGTAATTTCATTTTTCATTTCAATGATAATAGAAAATATTTGCTTCCTTCTTGCATTTTGTTTGTTCCTTTATCTATTGTTTTTGTGAGTTTTAGATTGTAAGGGGAGTACCTTTCATCAAATGGAATGGAGATAATTACTCCCAAGTGGCTCAAGTTCACATAGATAATCAATTTACACATGATGTACCCATAAATGGGTTCTCATCATGTTCTTATCCAAAGTGCCATGAGAATAGTTTTCACCATTGGATGAATTTTTTCTCTTTACTCATTTGATTTATTTAATTTTTAATTTTTTGGATTAATTTTAATTTATATAGCTTTGAGTGTCAAGTTCATGTCTATCTAATGTAGCTAACCTAGGTACACCTACCATGATGTGCCAATATTATCCTACCTTGTGTAATTGCTTTGTTAGGATCATTCCAATAGTATATAATTTTCAAGTATTGTGATTCTCTTTGATAGTTTGGCCGGCCTTATCTAAATGGAAACATATTGATAGGGCATCATCATAGCCCTCATGGTAAAGCATTGATGCTAGGATATAGTATATTTGATATTTTGGGTTGTTAGATTTAGAGTAAGGGTGTTTGGATTTAAATTTTATATTTACAATTTTGGGTTTGGATTTTGGATTTGGGTGTTTGGACTCGAGGATTTTGGATGGGGATTTGGATTTGAACTTTGAATATTCGGATTGTGATGGGATCAGAAGATGGAGTCGAATTTGGTAGAGATGGACTTGGTTTTGGAACTAGTATTAGGATTAGGACCAACAATATTATTTGATCGTGAAGCTTTACATGCCATAATCAATGATAATTGTGAAGGTGGTCCACACTTGTTTTAACATTTTTATTTGATTAGATTTACCACTTCACCTTTATGTGGGATCCATAACACTTTTTTGCTTCCTCCTAATTTTGGGATTTACGTTGTCTTTTATAACTATTTAGTTTTATTTATTTATTTGGATTTTGTACTTGTTTCTAATTTGGTACTTGATTTCAATCCTTTTATATATATGATGTATGGTGTTATTAGTCTTAATCAATAGATTTATGATGTTCGGGATGGAATTTTTGATAGTATGGATGGAGGTGGTAGGGAAAGGATTAGTGGAAACAAGATTTTTAAAGGGGCTATGATTGGATTATATTTTTATGTTTACATTAGATGAAGTTGCACTACAATTCATTGAACTATTATTAACACCAGTAGATTGATTTCTAGGAGGTGCACAAATAATGCCTTGATATCCTTGATTACAACAATCATTCAAGAATACCCTATTCATGAAGGCCTAACCTATTTTCATCATAGCCCATTATTTGATAGATTTTTCTTGTGATGTGATATTTTCTATTTTGAAACATGACACAAATTCATATTTATATAAATAGGATTGATTGGAAAACTTAACTTGTTTATATGTGAGAAGGAAAAATTGAATGAATATGGTTGAACCAAGTTGATATGATGTTTGTTCTTTCTCCTTGTTCATGATTGTGGTATCTTGATCAATGATATGCTTAATGTGATCAGTCGTGACTTGCATATACTCATGCTCAATATGATCAAAATAATTTATACCTTGATCACTAATATACATATCATGTTTTTTCCTGTCCATGTGTTTGATGGGGGCTATAATCTCCTCATGAGAAGGGGGTTTGTGGGATGATGGAAAGGATCAATTTGGGTTTATTGATCTAGTGAACTTGTGATAGGATGGGTGGAATTAGTTTTAGTGTTTGGGTCTTCTGATTTTTTGATAAGATGGATGGATTTGAATTGAGGGTTTTTACTAGCTTAAAGGGGGATTGGCAAGGTTGATAATCCTTTTGAATGATTTCTTAGTATAGCTCCACTTTCTTTGTTGGAAAGGTGGATGCACATTGTTTGGATTTGATATCTCCATTATTGATTATCTCATGGATATACTTAATTCTTACAAATTGATGGGTTGTATGTCTTTGAATCTTACAAGTTTTATGGATATTATGGAATTATAGGCCATATGGATTTTATGCATATACCTTCCCACATAGGTTGACATGTAAGGATCATAAATCTAGGGGGATCTTGGACATCCATAATATATTTCGGGTCAATAATATTCTTACATAAACACTTGAAAATTGGGTGTGGATGCTGCTATAAGGCTCTTGGATAACCTTAATATTATTTGGGTTAATGATTCTATTGTTAGAAACACACTTGCACTTGCTAAATGATGAATGTCACTAGATCAGGGGTGTGGTAAGACTCATTGTCTTAGTTATTTCTATGTTGATGGTGATCCTTTACTAGTATTCCTTTGATTAAAACCTTCATAGATTATCGGTATAAGGTAGAATTAGATTATTGATAGGATTATCAATTAGTTTGTGAAGGTTTAGATGATGGACTTACATGGGATGAGGAGTATTTAATTGGTTTTGAGGGTCTTGTCCTAGAATTTTGTTTCCCCTTCCAAGGTTGGTATGAGGATGATTTATGAGCATGCTCTTGGTTTTATGGATCTTTATTGTTCATGGTTGAGAATTTAAAACCTATGGAAAGCATACTAGTAATTTTGTCATCAAAGGATTAATGGGTATACTCATCTTGGTCCACAAACTATCATCACCACCACCATCATCATCATCATGTTTAAAGGGGTCATATTCTTCTTGATTGACAAGACTACCATCATTATCATCATCATCATGTTCAAAGGGATCATATTCTTCTTGATTGACAAGACTACCATCATTATCATCATCTTCGAAGGGGTATTTATATTGTTTTTGATGAGGGGAATTCTAAAAATAAAATGGATTGCTAAATCTTATGCCTTGTATTTAAAATTGGGATGAATTCCTAGCTTGCTAAATGAGCCTATAAAATCAAGTTTTTCAAGATGCCTATTTTAGGTTAGAATTTGAATTTTTGATTAGATTTGGATTATTGATGTTGTAGGATAATGGGGTCCTAAGGATGGATAGGAAGATTTGGATGCAATTATTTTAGGTTAATTTGACTTGATTGAATAATGGTTTTGGAACCCAAGAACATATTAAAGATTCAAGGGTCACTTTAGATGATTTGTATGTCTGGATATTGATTGGTTGGATGAATTATGGGAGTTGGAATATTTATATTTTTAAAATTTGGATCCTTAGGATGGTCTTGGATTGATAAATTTGGAACCTATGGATATTTTAAGGTTTAAATCATGCATGATTTTAGGTTCCCAAGGATATATGAGTAGTGATTGGATTGATTTTATTCAAGGATCCAAAGGTGAATCTTGACATTTCCAAGGATTATTTTAGGATGGTGGGTTTTGGAATATGATGATTCCTATAGAAATGGAAAAGTTGGAATGTGAATTTATTGATACTTGAGGATGGCCTAAGGCTTTGGGGATTAGATTATATTTAATTTTTGGAAATGGACCAAGGCTTGGGATATCGAATTTATTTGGATAGTGGACTAGGATTATGAGGATGGTTTTGTTTGGATAGTTGAGTAAAATTATGAGGATTGATTCAAGGGTGAAGTGGATAGGATTTGATTTTGAATAGAAATTTCAAAGATGGACTTGATTTGATTTTTTGACTAAAATTAGCTTCAGATGTTTTTTAGGAGTACCATTTTGGATGTGTGTTTATAAGATAATAAAAATATTATTTAAGGTTGATTTAGTTTAAGGTTTTAAGACAAGCATGAGTTCAACACAATAGAAAAAACATTAAATACACCAACAACCTAGATTATTCAAGTAATGGGTGTGTAAATAATTGCAAGCTCACTAATATGCTTTATCTAGTTGTGATGTATAGGCCCTATGTTGTGGTACTAACCATTTTTTATTACCCACTATCACCCTTATGGTACAAGGGGAGAGAATACATAGCCTACACACTCATTTATAGGGGCACAAAATAACCTTTTGGGGCTAATTTATTATCAATGTATGACAATCAAACTTAGTTGAATGGTATTAAGCTACGCATTCATGTACAAGTCCAATTTCACCTCACCTTTCCTTCTTATGGAAAGGGATGAAAAGGCTAAGCCAAAAGATATGGTACTCCTTTGAGGCATATTTTTCACTCCCTCCATTTTGTATACCCCACTAGAACATGTGATTTAGCTCATCCCCCAAGGTGATAAAATACTTAGGGAGGCCCATTAAAAGGAAACTTAAAAAGTGACACTTATTTTTATCTCCAAGATCACTCTAAGGTGGGAGGAGATAACATACATAAATATGCTCTGGGATGATTGAAGACACACCACAAGTTAATTTTAATCCTTGAAACCAAATTTTTGAACAAATACATGAGTTAATTTTAATACTTTAACCAAATGTTAGAACTAACACATAAGAAGTGATGTTTGATAAATGAGTCTTCTTTTCAAATGAACCTGCAAGCCACTTGTTGATAATTCAGTAGTCTAGGTCTTTTTTAAATGAACCTATAAGTTAGTAAAAAGTATCCAAGGTAATCAAGTCTGCAAGACTAAAGGGTTTAGCCAAAATCAGTAAAATTAATGATAGAAACACCATGAAACTACATAGGTTCCAACACATTATGCATAGGAATTAAAAGTGTTAGTGTATATGATTTGATACCATGTTAGAGAATGTCAGTATTTGAAAGCACAAATCAATAACCTTCCATTTAAGTGAAACAACAAGAACAATAGTTTTCCTATCATATATAAATGAGTGTAAAATACAATGATGAACATTGCATATATAGGCAAGGTAAAGGAAGTAAGAAGATAGGACTAGATGAATAACTACCCCTCCAAAGGTGCTACACTTGTGAGCTCACTTGACAAGTGTGTGATAAAGTGGCTAGTGTGCATGTAAGAGGTGTCTCACAAAGTGAGGGCATATGTCTCAACCACATGAGATGAGAAAATCTCTAAAATTCCCTAAGTGGAGACTTAAGCAATGTTAATAAGTCAACCTAGAAAGTGTAATCAACTAACTATCTATGTAATGACCATGTATTTACAATAACAACCCCCCTTAAGTGCAAATTAGGGAGTAATGTATGCAAGATGACAAGTCCCAAATACTAGGCCATGTTAGGTACGTAAAGGAGAAAACCCGGTGGGAAAAAAATCCTGTCTAAAAGAGAAATGATACAATGTGAATGAAATGTACAAGTGAAGAAGATAAGTGATGGAAGGACTTGTGATGAGCCCCCAATGACTACTTATTTTACAAAGTACAAAAATGTTCCCCCTATAGGAGAGAAAAGAGATAAGTTCTATGTGACCCTTCAAAAAATTGAGAAGGAAATAACTCTATGTGAAGAAATGCTCCCTCCTAAAACTAAGATGAGAAGAAAAACCATGTGGCTATTATGTCTATAGTGCTAGTAGATGCTCAAAATTGGATGTTGAAGTTGATCCATGAATGTTGAAAAATATTTCTCCCCTTGGGAAGAAACAACACCATAATATGTGCAAGATTACTTCCCATTCCTAATAGGAATATTTAGGAAGAAGGATAAAGGTCTTTGATTTTGGCACATGATCCAAATACCTAGATGAAGTCTCTAAAAATTTCTCAAACGCTCCATGTGAAGACTAGTGTAGAACAGGTACCAAAGATGTGAAATCTTGATGTAAATAATCTCTAGATGCTTTGTGTGAAGCATATCTAAACTTTGTGGTAGTGCCAAAACTATCATAAAAAAAGGCTTATTTCCTTAATAGTGTATTCCAAATCTACAATGTGAGACTCAACAAACAAAGATGCAATATCTTGTAGAAATGGTAGATTTGGAAAGACAATATCTAGTGCATTGAATATCTGGAAGTTCTCAAGGAAGCAACTCTCTATTCTAAAGTAGCAATAGAGGATGAGATTTCAATGCATGTCATCAGACTACATTGTTCATCTCCAAATGATGGTGTCTCACAAGATGGTTAACTAAGACTGGATGTTTTTGCAAGTAATAAAATAGAAAAATTTAGAAATTTGACTCCATTTGTAATGTGAATTTGTTGTAATTGATGAATTTTCCAAGCAAGTTCCAAGTCATCATTTTTTTAAACATGCATTCATCTATGGTATTCCTTTTCTTTTTACAATAATCACATTTGATTTTCCATGGATTTGGAGACATGATTACAACCAACAAACTCAAAAGCAAAAATTAAATGTGAGAGGAAAGACATAACTGCACAAAGACACACCACTTGAAGTTCTTGAAAGCACAACTCAAGAAACCCACCTTAATTCAATATGAGATCCCCCCTGAATTTCTCACTTTATAACTTAGTGCAGAGGCTAGTCCAATTTGGAATGAAAAATAACACTTTATAACAACAATGCAAAATCATTTCCAATGGATCAAACTAGATAAGTTATTCACTTTCACAAAAAATGGAACTTGATTTGAAGTTACCGATCAAAAGATACAATAATTTTACTATGTGCCTAATTTTATTTTTAAAAAGGAGACTAAAAATGAGTTAAAACAACACAATTTGTAAACTATCTTGACACTAAAGTATTTGTCATGGAAAGAGATTTTTGTCAACTATTCACACTTGAAAAAGTGACTTACCGCTTGAAAGATGTCAAAAATAAAATATCGCTGCTCATTACAAGCATTAAATAATTAGCTGACAATTAAGATAAACAACTAATAGATAGCTTGATAGTTACATTAAATTCTAATGGTCAACATAGTTAAAAATGACAACTAATGCCAAAAAAAACACCATCAAGTGAGTTCGCAAGTGTTGCACCTTTGGAGGGTTAGTTAGTCATCCAATCCTACCTTCTTACCTCATGTACTTTGCCTATATGTGTAAGGTTCATCATTGTATTTTATACACTCTCATTTGTAAAAGCTATAAGAAGAAAAAAAAAAATTGACACACCTGCAACCTACTAGCCAAGGAAAGATATTGCTTGTTATAATTATAGCATTTTTTATCAATTTTACTTTTAGCCCAATCCCACATATCTTTCAGATAGGGGTTAACAACAAAAGGAATTCCCAGGTACCTAACTTGTTTGTTAGGTCCTCTCCATTGAAAATCAAACTTATTGAACCAATTTGGGGGGTATTTGTCCCAACTAAGCATTTAAGTTTTTTCCTTAGATACTCTAGCTCCAGATTCTTCACAAAAAAATTAAGTTTGTGCATAAGATAATCTACATTTCTTTCTTTAAGGTTTGCAAGGATTGCATTATCATCTACAAATTGAATGTTTACTAGATCATCTCCATTGGGGAGATTTAGGCCTTTAACTTTAGGTGACATTCTAGTATTCCTTATAATGTAGAAGATAACATATGAGGTTATCACAAACAAAGTAGGGACAAGAGGGAAACCTTTCCTAATTGACCTTTGCAGGGGGAATTGGTCTACTAAAGATCCATTAACATCAACTTGAGCTACAACATCATTTAATAGAGTCTTCACCATTTGAAAAAATCCACTCAAGGAAGCCAAAAGCTTCAAGTGACATCATCATAAATGACTACTCTACCCTATCATAAGCTTTATCAAAAGCTAGTAAGAGTGTGCTCGTATTTTGGCTAGAAGTTCTAGCCAACTCCATAGCTTCCCAACTAGTTATGAGATTCTCCAATATGTATCTATCCTTAATGGACCTTGTTTGTGTAGGGCTAATAAACTTGGGGAGAATATCCACAAGTCTGAGAGCCAATATTTTTTCCAAAATCTTGTATGAGATATTAAGTAGGGTAATAGGTCTCTAATTCTTAATTAAATTCTTATCCCCATCCGTAGGTAGAATTTTAATGATTCCTTTATTTATGTTACAACCTAAATAATCTTTGTCAATGGATTTTGAATATACTTGCAATGGATCATCTCCAATACAATCTATGTTCTTATTATAGAATTCAATTGGGAGCCCATATGTTCTAGGGGTCTTGTCATTATTCAACTTTTGAATAGAATTTACAACTTCTTCTTTTTAAATATTTTGGTTTAGATTTTTTGCAATATCTTAAGTGATCTTCTTGGGAATTAAGTTCCTATATTGGTTTCTAGCATTATGGCTTTGAGGTTTGTTTCCTTTAGATAAAAAAGAGCCTTATAGAAGCTATGGAACAACTTTTTATTTCCTTGGGGTCACTTATTAGTCTACTTTAATCCAAAATATGATCCACTTGCTCTTTGGAAATCTTATCTTTAATATACCTAAAGAAAAAATTGGTGCCCTTATCCCCATTGTTTAGCCAGTTCATTTTGGTTCTTATTTTCAAACCTTGAATCTTCCTAGCTTGCAGGGGTCCTCAATATTTTTTACTATGATTAACTCTTCATTCAAACCTAATTTTTTGGGGTCTATTTGAATTTCCTTCTCCACTTTGACTAGACCATTCTGTAGGCCATTCTCTAAATTCCTATTATCTAATGCTCTTTTTTTCCAATAATTTGAAAAATGGTTGCCCAAATTTTAACATTTTTATCCCATCTTTCAATGATATATTTATCCTTTAGCATCCATTTGTTAATTTCTCTAAGGGTAAAGATTACTTCATTACAATATCCATCTTTTAGCAAATTGGTATTCAATATAAATTTAATTTTCTTTTCACTGACCTGAATTTTCTTCTTAGATATTTGAATCTTGAAAGAGACAGGATGATGATCAAACAAGGAAGAAGGTGTAAACTTAATTCTCCATCCATCACATATTTGGTCAAAACTAAAAAATTCCTTGGCATAAAACTTGTCCAATATGTAATAAATTCTTCTATTTTCTTTTTGGTAGTTACACCAAGTAAATCAAATATGTTGATTTCCTTTCTTGTCACCTTAAAGAGAATAAAAAAGGTTAAATTTATTCTTCATTTTATACCAAAATTATTTTTCATTACCTTTCCACTCCATTTCACTTCCTCCAAATTTATCTTCCCTCTTTTCAATCATATTAAAATCACCTCCCACAATCCAAGGGATGTTTGGAAGTCCATACATCCATTTCCAAAGTTCAAATTTTCTCTCGCAATGATCATTGGGAGCATAATTTTTTTAAAAAAATAAAAAGGGGTAAAAACTTTATTAATAATCAGAGAAAAGTATTACAGGTCATCAACAGGCCAATGCCCAAACCCACTAGAACCAAAAGGACGCAAGAAACCAAATCACCCAATATTACTGATATTTCCATCTTCGACAAGAATCCCCTCCAAGTCGTGGCGGAGCTCCAGAGAAACTTAACCCATCTCATCAACCCTCCAACCCTCCATATACTCTGAGGCCCAGCAAGCCAGACAATCAACAGCTTTGTTCCATTCCCTCGGGATGTGGACGAAAGACGCCATCTCCATCAAAGAACTAATCCTCAAAATCTGTTGAACCAACCTAGCCAACTGCCAGTGAACACCCGACAACTTCCCATCCTCAAGCAAATTTATCATGACTTGTGAGTCAGACTCACAGATAACCTTACGCCAGCCCAAGGAAAAAGCCCGCTCGAATGCGTATAAGATAGCCAAACCCTCCATAAGATTAATGGGTTGCAGCCCCTCATAAACAGAAAAGAAGAAGACAGTCGATCCCAAAGAATCCCTGCCAATCCCCCCCACCCCAGCCGGCCCAAGATTACCCCAGGAAGAACCATCAATGTTGAGCTTCAGAATGCCAATCGGGGGGGCAACCATCTACCAACCCTATGAACCCTCTACCGTTGGCGTTGACATTTCCTGAGGCCAATAGCAGCCAGAGACGATCCATGGATCCCCAATCTGTCCACCACCACAGCATCTCCTTTTTCCAAGGGGAACCTGAGTTCACATTTAGTAGCCACTGTTTCCTGAATCATACTCAGAATTCTCTGCCAGACTTGCTGCACAACCAACTTCACCCCCTGAAAAATCCTACAATTTCTCTCTAACCAAATCTGCCACAGGATGAAAGTAGGCCCCACAAACCAAACAGCCTGCAAAAAAGTGGCCACCGAAGGAGGCCTACCCAAACTGCTCCAAAAATCAATCAAGGAGGAAGCATGAACACAGGAACTATTCCACACTCCCCACCAAAAATGCCACAATTGAGAAGCAAAGGAGCAACGAAAGAACAGATGAGACGAATCCTCCTCTCCACCACCGTAGAGAACACAAACTAAGGGACCCTGAAAGCCCCGCTTCCAAATATTATCCCACGTCAAACATCTATTCCGGGCTAGAGTCCAAACAAAATAATTGCACTTTGGCCAAGAGAACTTATTCCACACTTTCTTCCACCATAGCACCTCCACCCCTTCCAGCCTATGGGATAACAACACCTGATACCCAGAGGCAACATAATAAACCCCTTTAGGATTAGGAGACCAAGAGAGAACATCCCCATCCAGGAGAGAACTGCAACATCTACCAAAGAGGATATTGTGAAGCTCCACACAATCTTCATTCAAGCCAACAATAGGCCATTCATCGGGATGCTTCCATCTCGCCATCACCAACCGGTCATGGATAGAGAAAACCATAAAATCACTCACCCTAGACCAGCCAACCTCAAGAAACCTTTGACTCAGAGTCAACAGATTAGGGAACTGGGAAGTAATGGGAGGAAAACCATCACAAGAATCAGACCAAAATTGAGCCTTTGACCCCCCCTGCAAATCCAAAAAAGGCCACCCTTAACAAGTGTTGCACCTTTCTTGAGCATACTCCAGATTATCAATCCCCACCCCTCCAGGAGGAATCAAGGAATATCCTACCAAGCAACACCAGGAAGGTATTTATGGGATAAAATTCTGGCCCAAATTTGATCCTGCTCCACGCACCACCTCCAATACAGCTTAGCCGCCAATGCCTCCCCAGTCAAAGGCGCCTTCCTTAGCCCAAGACCACCATACTTACAAGGGCTACAAACAGTATCCCAGTTAATAAGGCTCCACTTCAAAGACACCAAGCTACCAGCCCATAGAAATTTCTTGGCTAAAGAGTCTAAATCCTTAACAAACCCCATCGGGGCCACCTAGAGCATACATCTATAGATGGGAAGAGCCTGCACCACAGACTTGAGCAACTGAACACAGCCAGCAAAGGACAACCACCTATGAGTCCAATGATTAACTTTCACCCGGAATTTGTCTAAAATATTTTTCCAAGAAGCCTTAGGCAGCTTACCAACAGAGATAGGCATACCAAGATAGGTCAAAGGAAGAACCCCAATTTGAAATCTTGAGATATGGGCAATTCTCCGCTGAATGGGCACTGGAGTGTTAAAGAAATAGATAGAGGACTTATCTTCATTAATTCATTGACCAGAAGCGGAAAGATACACATCCAACACCTTACGCAAGTTGGAAGCTTCCCTAATAGTGGCCATGCCCATCAAAGCCATGTCGTCCACAAATTGCAAATGAGATTGCGGCGGCAAACCACCTCCCCAACACCATCCCTGAATATGTCCTAGATCAACATCCCTTCTGATCAAACACCCCAAACCTTCCACCAACAAAGTGAACAAGTACGGAGAGAGGGGTTCTCCCTGTTGTAAACCACAAGAGGCTCCAAAAAGCTCAGAGTGCTCCCCATTGGTTAACATAGAGAAAGAGACCGAAGTAACACAACTCATAACCCACTGGATCCATTCAGGGCCAAACCCAAAAGCACCCAACATCCGCTGGAGAAAAGTCCATCGAACACAATCATAAGCCTTAGCCATATCCAACTTGATGAGCATTGCCTTGTCTTTCGATCCAACCATCGAGTGAATAGTTTTCGAAGCAATAAAAACCCCATCCAAAATTTGCCTACCTTCCACAAAGCCACTCTGTTCTTTAGAGATCAACATTCTCAACCACTTCGTTAACCTATAAGCAATCAATTTGGAAATAATTTTGTAAATCACGTTGCATAAGGAGATCGGTCAAAATTGAATTAACCTATCTGCCCCATCACACTTGGGAATGAGGGCAAGGAAAGTAGCGTTCAAAGCTCGTAAATCTGCTTATTCTTCTGAGACTCTTGAACCATAGCCAGTAGGTCCAACTTAATAATATCCCATAATTCTTGAAAGAACTCAATCAGAAAGCGGGGTTGGGCACTTTCCCTTTCTTCATCCGAAAGATAGTTCCCTCCAACTCCTCCAAAGAAATGTCACCCATTAAATGCTCATTCATTTCCCTCATGACCAAAGAGGGAATACAGGAAAGAACTTGAGCCTCCTCCACCGAGCCTCCTTGTGCATCCTCCCTGGATAAAGATTCAAAATACTGCACCGCTTCATTCGAGATCTCTTGAGATGAAGAGAGTTGTTCACCTCTTTCATTAACCAGAATCGAAATAGAATTACCATGCCTTCTAGCTTTCACCGAGTTAAAGAAGAAGGCAGTGTTTTTATCTCCTTCCTGAAGCCACTCAATTCTGGCCTTTTGCTTCCAAAAAACTTCCTCTCGCAATTCACACTCTTCCAACATCTTTAGGGCCCTGGCCTCATCCTGAAGTAAGTCAGTCGTCACTCCCTCTTCCCTGATCACCCTTGTGATACCATCCAATTCAGCCTGAGCACGAGCCTTATCATGGAAAATATTTCCAAAGCACTGTTTATTCCAATGTTTCAACTGGTATTTGGTAAATTGGAGCAATTTAGCAAAAGTATACATCACCGTGCCAAAAGATGGCCTACCAATCTTCCACCAATCAGCCATATGGACATGTAAAGATGGGCCCCGCAACCACATGAGCTGAAACTTGAAGGGAGGAGACCAAGGCACCCGAGCAGAAGAAATGACAAGCTTGATAGGCCAATGATCCGAACCCCTCCAATCCAGAATTTTAGAGCAAGAGGTCCACATGCCTCCAATCCAAAAGCAACAGACCAAGAAGCGGTCCAACCTCTCAACAATGCAATTATCTCCCGTCCTTCGATTGTTCCAAGTGAACTAACCATTACTAGGCACGATGTCAACCAGATTCAAAGCAGAGATGTTGTCCTGAAGAAGAAGCGTCGAGGGATCCAGCCTTACAATACCTCCCCTCTTCTCAGCCAGCTCAGCAATGGCATTGAAGTCTCCAGCCAGAATCCACGGATGAAGAGGAGCCATGCTCCACACATACCTAATATGGGACCAGAGCAGCTGCTTGCCAAGAAGGTCAATAGGTGCATAAATATTAGAGAACAAAATAGACTCTTCAGTTTCAAACCAAGAGGCCACCATAGAAATGGAAGACCTATAAGACATCCACCAGAGAGGGCGAACCTTTTGAGGGTTCCACAAATAGGCCACTCCCCCAGCTGAACCAAGGGCCCCAATGCACTGGCACCCGCCATTTCCCATAACTTGGGCATCATACCAACCATACCTTCGACTGATAACTTAGTCTCTTGTAGGAAAAGAACATCAGGAGCATTACTCCTAATCAAATTGTGAACAACTTTTTGTCGAGGGCCACTGTTCAAGCCCCTCACATTCCATGATAGTACAATCATTTCGAGGGATTTGAGAAATGAGCATCCAGAGTCCTGACCGACCCTGACTCCACCAAAATTTCCCATGTTGACTTGATCTTCTCCAAATCCTTTTTACAACCAGGCTTGGAAGATTTCTCCCCCGCCCCTTTTTTGGACTCCTTTTGATGAAGACCCAAGGAAGAAAGAGACCTAGCACCCCTCCCTGAATCAATACCAGCATTCAGACCCGAGGGAGGCCCATCCCCACCATCCTTCTTCAACTCAGCTACAGGATCCGAGTCCACCATGACACCCATATGAAGGTTAGTGACCATCTCCGCAACACTAACATCATGAGCTTCGGGGGTAGCCTCAGAATGGAGACCTGTCTGGCCTGTACTCAAAATTCCCTGATCTAGGTTAACCAAACCCGAATTCACTTCCTGCTGGCTAAGATCATCTAACACCTCAAATCTATTAAAAGTATCTTCATCTTGTCTCTCTTTGAAGGTCCTCTTTTGACCCCTATTCCTATTACGGTCTCTGATAGGGATGAAACCATCTGCATTAGCCCCAGCGCCAGGAATAGGATCTTTCCCCCTATCAGCCATAGGAGGGTTTCATGGAGGCTGAGAAGATGGGGGCTCCAGATGCGTTGCCTTAGGACATTGACGCAACAAGTGACCATATTCATGACATAAATGACATCGAAAAGGGAGAGTCTCATAATCCAATTGCTGCACCCAAGAGTAAGAGCCCATACACATATCCACATAATCTGGCAAGGGTTTACCCAAATCAATCTCAACATAGATACGGGTATAAGTCATTACCTTTCTATCCAAAGTTTGTTGCGATGAGCCGACAGGTTTTCCAAGCAAAGATGTTATCAACTGCAAGACATCATCACAAAAACATTCCACCAGAAGACGAGGCAACCTGACCCAAACCGGAACCTGATTTGGAAGCTCCTCTGAAGGGTTAAAACCTGCATGCCAAGGTTTGATAAACAACCCCACTTGGTTATGAAAATAGGGACCTCCCTCAAAAACCCTATTCAGATCAGCCATGCAGTCAAAAGTGACCATGAAGTAATTGTTAGCCAACAACATAATGTCCATTTCACCTTCCGGTGACCAGGTCCTCCAAGCCCAAGATACCAAAAAGTGAGGAGAAACCCTCATCCCCAAAAATTTGCAATATAAGGAATGCCTGGAATAATATTCAATATCCTCAGCTACCATCTCTGGTGGAATGACCAATTTGGGTCTCTCTTTACACCGCTCAAGACATCCATTAACTTTAGTGATGCGAGGTCCCCCGGACCTGCCAACCCTGTCTTCTGCCAGATCCTGGAAGAAAAGGCTATTGTCAATCATTTTTGTTGCATGCAATGGTGAATTTGATCCAATCGTGGACCAAAAGTCCATTCCCTCCGGGCCCTGCGAAGACTCCCCCACAGGCAATGAAACTCAAGATCCGACGGCGACCATACAAAACCGACCACCAACCCTTCCAAACCCTACCCACACGGCTCCACTCTACAAGAAAATGAGGAATCAGTGAGTCCTTCCCACCACACACCCCAAAGCCCACACTCCCCCAGCAGATCGAACCAAGCATGCACAAGCATGCCCCACCACCAAGGCCCCAATAGTGCGTGCACTGCACAAAGCAGTAGGGAATCCCCGAGCGCCCAAAAGCACTAACTAGTGAAGATCGCTGGCCACACACCCAAGCGGCACACAGAAGCCTCCAAGGAAGGTCTCGGGCCAACACCCAGGCGACACATACGAAACGCAGGCAATAAACAATCCCCCCAGATAGCAAATGGCTCCCACCCTCCACGCGCAAGCACAACACAGATCGTACACGGGCTAGGGCGCGAATGCCCTAGCTCAACTCCTGGAAGCGCAGGCACGCCATTCTTCCTGGGAGCATAAATTGAATACAACCCTTGATTTTTCTATTTTCTTTTTCAATCACAATCCACACTGCCTTGTTACATGGAGAGGTTCCATGCTCAGTCAAAAATGATGCCCATTTTTTTGAAATCAATATGGAAACTCCCCCTCTACCTTTGTCATGAGCAGTATGGAATTTTTTTTGCATCTTTCCAAATGAACCTAAGATTGGTTTCTAAAGTGAATTTGATAGATTTCACCTCTTGCAAAATATCACATCTTTATTATGGATTTGATTTAAATATCTTATAATTGCATATTTCCTATCAGGGGATTTTGACCCCCTCACATTCCAACTTGTATAGTTAATTTTCATTTTCATTATAGTTGAGTGTCACTTTTAGAATTCCTAAATCTCTCAAAGCATTTAGGGATTTTTCCCTCTTTATCTAATTTATTTCAGGCCATTTTAGTCTCATTTCTACTTCTTTGATTTCTCTTCTTTTTTATTCTAATCCATCCCTTTGTTGAAGGATCAAATCCTTCCTCCTTTTGAGATTCACACTCATAGTTAATTTAAATTTCCTTAGGGTTGGAGACTACAAATATATCTCCATATTTCATATTAGGCAAGTTACCTATTTCAACTACCGAGCTTTCATTATTTAAATCCTTGAATAGGCTTCCTCAGTTTTCATCTTGTCTATTACCCCTTCCTTTTTATTAAACTTGTTATCAAATAAAATTTATTTATTAAGGATTTCCTTTTTTTCATAGGTTTTACTCCTTCCCTATCATTTCATATCCCTTCCAAGATTCAATCCTTTGGATTTAGGTCTGCATAAGGATGGCAAAGAAGGGTTAGAATAAAGATTGTTGTAATCAACATTATTACCTTTGTCTAAAGCCTAACATCTTATCATAACAATTTTTTGATTGTTCATGTCCACTGATATCCTCTATGGAATACAAACTTGTTCATTTTTATCCTCAAGCATAAAAATCACAACAATGTTAGGATAAGAGGCTTCTTTTCCCACTTATTTTTGAGTTCCAATATTTTCAAAAGAAATTTCATTACATGAATTCCCCCTTTTAGAACTCTTAATACTTCCTTTAATTAAACAAATTTCATCATCGTTCCTATGATTAACATTGCCCAATGTTAACCCGTGGGCAATGTAGTCTTGTCCAGACTTATCGTTGGGCAATTTAATCAAAGCACTATTATGTCTGAATGAGCTTTTAACCTTACCGTTTATTCTGATCTTAGAATTTCTAATTTTTTACACCTCATTATTATTAATAGATTTAACGATCTCCTTTTAGACTAAGTGGTTGATATACTAAAGGATATCTAAATATAAAGTATGGGATACACACATGGTGCACAATACATCAATAAAAGAAGAAGGGACATTATCGTTCTTAAATGTTGATACCTCAGCATGAATAATTTGGAGGTGAGAGACTATATATTAATATTTTAGGTTCTCAATATTAGCATAGTGAGCATCATGATTGAATTGATCATCAATAGTAGGTAAGGGGTTGGCTTTCTCAATAGTGGATAGAAAAGGGAGAGACATGTTGTGGTTGAGATCCAAGCTAAAATAGAGTGGTTATGGTTGGTGAGAAGAGGTCATAACTAAATGGACTCGTGAAATTGAAAAGGAATAGAATAGGGCATAGGGAAAGATAAATAAAAGAATGAATACGGAGTTTGGGAGGGGCAAGTTGGGAGAGAAAGAAGTTTGGAAGATATGTGATACGTAGAAGAGGAAGAGGAAGAGGAAGAGGAAGGGAGATTAACGTGTTAGGGAAAAGAGGGTGTAGGTAAGGGATAGGTATAGAATAAGATGTATGGGTGAGGTAGGGTTGAAATTGGGAGGGAGAGAGAGAGAGAGAGAGAGAGAGAGAGAGAGAGAGAGAGAGAGAGAGAGAGAGAGAGAGAGAGAGAGAGAGAGAGAGAGAGAGAGAGAGAGAGAAGAAATAATGTGAGGAAGAGGTGGAGGTAGAAGAAAAAGAAATGTGAGTATTTAATATAAAGAAGTGTTTTTCCAATAAAGAATATCTATAAGGTAGTTGAATGTTTCTTTTATTTAAGTTTTTGTATGGTGAGATTTCTATTTTGAGTGAGTTTTGTTTTGGAAGAAGAATTGTTACATTTGATTGTTGTTAGGTTTATCAAAATGTGATAAAAATAAATAACATATAGATTCAAAGATGTGGTTTATTTTATCTATAATGTGTGTTTAGTATACTTAAACTAAATATGATTTATTTTTAATATAACAATAAAGAAATGGATTTCAAATACATGAGAAGTATAATTAAACACTAAGAGCTAGGAATTAAAATGGTAAAAGGAGGATAGGAATAAAAAGGCTATTTCTAGTGTTTGGTGATGACCCTAGTGATGGAAAATACTAAAAAAGGTGGGATAAGCAATCAAGGGGTATTCTAGAGCTGTGCAAATATTTTGGAAACTATATAAGATGAAGATAACCTCATAGGTGCATGCTCATGTCTAACATGGTGCTAATGGCCCTCTTTAGGCATTGGTATTTGATAGGGGTGCTAGTGACCCTCTCTAAGCATCGGTGTTTAACACTGCACAATAACCTTTTGTAAACACTAGTGTTTGATGGGGGTGCTAGCGACCTTCTTTAGGTGTCAATTTTTTATGGGTGCTATAATGTTCTTTAGGTGCTTATGTTTTATGGGTGTTAACAACCTTTTGCAAGTACAAATGTTTGTTGATTGTACAACTCTAAAACTTTTTGGAGTTAGTCACCAAAAATAGGGCTTCCTTGTGATGCTCACAAAACTTGGAAATGTACCACAAGTGATGAGAAATAACTTGTCAAAGTTGTAGGAGGGAAAAAATTGAGTGATTAGGTTAAGGAGCTTGCTTAATCAAACCCTTGTTTTGCATGTTTTAGCATGAGTAAAGTTTGCAAGCGTGTGAATAGTAGAGTGGAAGTAGAAATGGTGATGTCTATAAGAGTGATGAAGATTACCAAGGCTTACTAGATTTGGAAATATGTGTGTATTGCTTACGTATGGATGAGATAAGGTGATGGAATGGAGCTCAAGGACTTGCTAATGGGGATAATAATGCATTTTCAAATCTAATCTTCAATCAAGTCCTTATAACTTTGTTGTTCAACAATGGAGGAATTGGAAACTTGGTATGAGAAGGGAGAAAACTTAGTATGAGAGAAAGTAAGAGAGTGTAAGGTGTAAGAGATCCTAAAAACAAGGGTTAAAAGGGCATTTTTATTAAGTGTTGTTGGTGAACTAGTTGTTAAGAAAATAAAGTAACGCAAAATATTAGGTTTTGGTGGGTGCAAGGATTCAAATATGGTGAGGGACACTAGTGTTAGTGCATTGGTGTTTGAGAGGACACAACAACACAAACATAGGGGAATGCTAAGTTCGAAGTAGAGTGCGTCTAGGTTAGGTGATATAACAAACCTCTAAACAGTTTTCAACTAAAAAAAAAGAAGAAATTAGATATAATTATGTTTAAAGGAGATGAACACTAAAATGAGTGCAAATTAAAATAATAAATAAAATTGAAGCACACAAATCTTTACAAAATAAATTAAAGTTAACTTATGCATATTTGTGTGGTTACAAATAATGACCAAGAACATAAATTTTATTATAAATCCTACAAGTCAAATAAAATTTTCCATTACAAACATTCTTTCAAATTTATCCTTCTAATATTTAAACATGCATTATTTTTATAAAAAATATATTATGAACTAAATAAATATACAAATATAAGCCTTTTAACAATTTCCTCATAATCTCCCCTTTCCTATACATAATTTCTGTAATTTAAAAAGAATAGAATATCCAAAACAAACACAGTTAAAAAAAAAAAAAAGCCCAAAGAAGAAATTCCTCTAATTTTTAATTGCATTTCGTAATAAAATTCATACTTAAAGCAAAATCAAAACAAGAAATGAGAAAACCCTAAAAAATGTCTATAAAGCCGGGGAAGATGAAGAGTAGGGTACATCGAATGAGAGGGAAGCCACAGGAGTCGGAACTTTCACTTCTCTCTGTATAGCCAAACACGACTGGTAATACTATTTTGTATGAATTGCCTGTTTCTTATTAGATGTAAATGGATGTAATTCTTATTAGATGTGTTAAAGGATGGAGATGAGGATTCTTTCCCCGAATGATCGACAATGATTCCACTCAACTGCAACATCTCATTAGAGACTAAGCCAGATAATCTGATCCATCTGATTAGGCTTTTTTTGGTTTTTTATAATTTATTCAACGCATGAGGTTTTTCTAATCGAACCCTAGAAAACTGTGAGTACATTTAAGCTCTCAAACCCTACCTGTAATAAAACCCTAATTGCGTCTCCTAAATTTTCACAAATCGTATGTTGGAGTTATTAAGGTTTTGTGTGTCGATGGGGTCTGGTAATGAAATGTATGTGACGGGGACTTATTTGTCCTCACGGACTGGAGCGACTGATAAAGTGTCGTAAATTCCATCGTGAACGTCTCACAGCAAATATCTGCTCGTTGATGGCGTTTATCTTTTCTTATTCGTAAGAGAGAAAAGCACCTCCGAGTGGTAGAAGGCTATATTCTATGGCCCTGGGTAATGTGGCGTTGCTGCTATGATCCTCTGGGACAGGCCATAGTCTTCACATCCTAACATTTAAAGTTTTATATTAGAGTGTTGTTTCTGTTTTTTTTTGGATTTAGTGAATTTCACATTGATTGATTGCCCCATTCTTGAAGAAAGAGATCGACATCTATCTAATCAATAATATGAAAGATCTGAAAATGTCAGTGGATTGAGTTCGAGAGGGCTCGTTTAGGGTTCTTAAAATGTTAGTAGATGTATATAAGTAGTCTTGTTAGCCAAACATTACATATATGTTTCTAAAGATTATTTGTGTATGTGTCTTGAGGTCTTATTATTAGTTTAAAACAATTTTATATTAATTAATACATCTATAAATTATCAATATAGATAATTATTTTTAGAGGCATGAAAATGGAGTGGGAAAATTATACAATAAATTTCAAATTTAATATTTATTAAAACATATATTTTTACTGTGACATTATATTTATAATTTTTCACATCGTATGACACGAGGATTTTGCATGTGCTTAATGCGTGTTGGATTGATATATTTGCATGATAGCGCTTGGACATGGGTTACAAGGATATTAGGAGGCCTTTAGATAACTTCATTGCTAAAAAAAAATGTTTGTATTTGCCAAAGCATGACAATATTGATTTGGAAAACATCTTTTGTTTTTGAAAAGTTAAGTAGCATTTTCAGGGTGTCGTACTCTTCACAAGGGGTCCAAGGGGCCAAAGAAAAAACATAGTTCAAAACAGATTTTGAACTATAGAAACAATCAGAAACAGTTGTCTGACAGCTGTGGAAACCAAAGAAATTAAGCAGCCTCAAACATAGAGGGGTCAAAGCTGGTTCCATGAGCCCGACTCCAAGAAGTCGACACATTTTTTCTTTCGGAGAACGATCGACCAAGGAGGCTCGGAAGCAGGAGGCGAAGAGAATGGAGACAGGAGCGACTCCGCCATAGCCACCACGGGACCACCAAACAGCGAGGGAGTCGCAGTGAGGCAGTCGAGAAAGAACCAACCAACGGAACAGTTCACGACAAAGGGTGTTCAGGGTTTGATAGCACAACGACAACAGGAGATGGGTTTGGCACAACAGTGTCAGCAGAACGGACCAAAGGTGGATCCACAACAGAGAGGTTCGGGAGAGGAGCAGCAACAAGATGGTCGACCTCCTTAGAAGAAACCTTCGAAGAAGACCCATGTGGCTGCAAAAAAGAAAGGTCCGGGACAGGAGCAGCAGACAGAGGGTCGACCTCCTCAAAATTTGAAGAACCAACTGTGAGATAATCCAGGAGAGCGTCCTCCCACCAAGTCGTAGCACCCTTGCGGCGAGCATGAGGACAGGCAGAGGTCAAATGTCCCACCGAAAAGCACCTCCTACACCGAAAGGGGAGACCCTCATAGTCCAAGAGTTGCTTCCACGATTTGTCCTCCACCAACAAAACAACATCAACAGGAAGAGGTTTGGAGGTGTCTAGATCAACTAACAACCGAGCGACCATTGTGTGCCCACATTCCCTAGTTGTGGAATCCACCATTAAGAAGCGACCTATGGAATTGCCAATGGCTTCGAAACATGATTCCTCTTAGAACTGAAGAGGAAGATTTGGCAGACGAACCCAAATAGATCTGGTGTTCAAAGGCTCCGTAAGGGGGTTGAAGGATCTAGTCCAGGGCCTGATGGATAGAGAATGGATACCCCACATCCACCTCCAGTCCAGGACATTGTTCCGCTCAAAAGGGGAGGCAAACGTAGCAATGAAAAACCCTCTAGCATAGGGGTAAAGTTCGATCTCCCCGACGACCAAAGGCTTTCAAGAACCTGAGACCCAATCGTGGAGATTAGGGAGGGAAAGCCACAGACCATTGAACTTGCAAACCACACCAATTTTTGAATAAAAGTCCTCATTTTCCACGATCTTCGGAGTGCAGACAACCACAGGGGATTCCCGGGCATAGGAAAGAGACCGACCAGAAGGTCGAGGACCCAAACGCGCCGCATCAGAGGATTTGGCCACACCTGAAACACCCCCAGCAACAGGCCTAGGATGCCCAACCACAACCGAATCACCCAAAGCATCGGATGACCAGCACACCACAACCGGTCCAGACCCAATTTGCAAAGACACACTAGACCTGCGCACGCATGGGGCAGGAGGCACACCACCGGCAGGAATCCCACGCGCGCCAAAGGCGGCATCACTGCTAGGAACAGTAGCCAAGGGCCGAGATAGAGCAGGCAGCGGAAGGGAAGGAACCAATGGAGCGGAAGACACCACGGAGCTTCGCCTACGCACGCACTGGATAGGGAGAGGAGAGGCTACATGGCCCACAGCAGATGGGACCAGAGGAGGAACCGATTGAGCCCCCGGAGCCAGAGGAGCAGCCGAAGGACCCAACAGAGCCAGAGGCGGAGGAGTCGTTGCGGAGGAGCCGTTGCAAAGAGTCTTTCCATCTTTTGAAAACATCCTTTGTTGGTAAGGTAGGATATGATAAAATTGTTGATTTGATGATTGATAAAATTGTTTGATTAGATTGACATGACAATATTGATTTGGAAAACATCCTTTGTTGGTAAGGTAGAATATGATAAAATTGTTTGATTAGATTGATAAGACTGTGAAGGTTTTGGTGTTGAGGGATTTGTGTAGGAGGTGGAGGCTATCAAGTGCCACATGAGGTTGAGAATTTAGATGCAGATTGGTTATGTGGATCTTGTCTTAGAATGGTGTTTACCTTGTTGAGGCTAACATAGGGATGACTAATAGATATACAAATTGGGTGTAAGTGATAACAAGTGATAAGGTGTGCATTGTTTAAGAGATTTTGGTTGTTCATTGTTGAGCATTTACAACCTATGGAAATTAAGAGTTTCATCATCATTATCTTCTAAGGGATCAAAGGTATTATTCAAAATACACATTGTGATCAATGAGGTTGTTGGTTGTTGTCATCATCATCATTTGCAAAGGGATTGTGGGATTATTTTCTTTTGGGTTTTATTTAGGATTTTTTTTTAAAAAAATTAGGCTTTTTTGGGGGTTTAACATAAGTTTGCACAAGGGGGAAAGATAATGCTAATATTGTTTTGTGTAATTGTAAAAAGTACAACCCATGAAGAGACTCTTCACCATTTTTTTTATCTTGAAGATCATATTGTATGAGAGGAGAGCTTATGTGACTTGCACTGTTGTTTCTAGGGACATAACTTTTTGGGGCCACTTATTGGTAAGTGCATCACAAGTACATATGATTGAAGTCCTTTAACTAGGCTTGTACAAGGTTTGATAAAGGGAAGTCTCAATATATTGAAAGGTACATGAGGTCTAGGCTAGTGAAATGAAGTGTATGCCAAAGCAACTTAATGTGAGAGGGTAACTATCTCTTTGCCTTAACTATGTAAGGTATAAAACTCCTTGCAAGATTAATAAAAAATGGCAAATGTTGCTAAATGGGAGTCTTGATTTTCTTCCAAAATTTTTGTACTTGAATGTGAGGGTTTGGGTTGCCTTTTGTGGTGAATTCCAAGCTAAGCCCATTAACAAAAGTGACTTGTTTTTTTATTATCTTCGAGATCACCCTTAAGGCATGAGAAGAAATAATACATAAGTGCCCCTTAGGTGAAGCAAGTGAAAAATATTGATTTTGATCTTCAAATCCCTTATGGTGTGAGAGGAGAGTATATACAACTTGTTCGTAAACACAAAACAAAACAAAAACGTAAACATGACACATAAGAAACTTTCTTTTTTTTTTAAATGTGTGAAAAAGGTTTTGAATTTTGTCTTCTATAAATGGATTTGCAAACATCATGAATTTTTACTTTTGTGGTTTGCAAATTTGTACTAAAAGAAATTAGCTACAAAAATCCTCGCAAAGTTAGACAAGGTTAGATTAGGCTCAACTTTATTATATGCACATGATTTAACCTTTGTTATCAAATAGTTTTAATGGTATGTCTTTTAAATCTAAGATAAAAATATAAATTGACCACTATAATAAATTCTAAAATAAAAACATGATTGAATGATATAAGAAATCAAATGTAATGTGATGCCTTTAATTTTAGTGAATAATGGCAATGTGATTCTTAATACACAATTCCTAATTTCTCAAGGGCGAAAAAATGTAAATGAATATTTAAATCCAAATTGTTGCATTACAATAATTGTAAAATGTGGATTGCAAGTATTTAAATATCGTAGTGCCTCTTACCACAACTTCGATACATAGCATGCATGATACTTCACTATACCATAATTTGTGCAACTAAGAGGATCTCAAAGCTTCCTAGTACCCAAATCACATCCATTTATTTGATATAATGTATTCTAAAACTTTCCAAAGCATCTTCCACAAGAAGTTTGGTTATTATATCATTAAAATGAGAAGAAAAACAACAAAATAAAGGCCCTTTGGCTTTGTAATGGATCTTGTTAACTATTGAACAACAACGTAGATAATTGATGTATTTGATTTTCTCCAATTGTTTGTGTTGAAGGCACGTCCAGGTTGGACAAAATCTCTAAAGAAAACGTGGTCTCATGGAATGTGAAGATTGTAGGATATGCACAAAATGAATCCGTTGAAGAAGGCGTTAAGAGACATCAAGAAGATGCAATTGGTAGGTGTCAAATCCAAAATTTCCCTAACTGTAGTTCGCGTTCTCCCTGCTTGCAACGAAATGGATTTGATAAAAGGCTTTAGGAACTTTGAGTAAATGTGATTGGTGGAAGAGAAAATAATAGTGAAGGCTTCTCCTTTGGATTCCTTAAGGCACACACCATTGATTATGGCAAGGTTGGGAGATATCATGGAGAAGAGGAAAAACATATGGCATAGCAAATATGTTGCATAGACTACATTAAGGATATGTATTTCAATTCACAAGCCTCAAGAGGAGCCAGTTAGCTACGACAGATAAGGAAGACTTCGCTCTTTCATTTTTCCTTACATTTTTCATTTTTTAATTAGTCACTTGGTGGCCAAGATACCTTCATATAGGGTATTGCTCCCTCTCAACCTTAGAGAAAAAATAAAGATTTAATTAGACTCGTGTTTTATATTGATCATCCATAAATTCCATACACACAATTATAAATTGCTATTAATGTTGATAAAAATTCTATTTCATGAGAAGCAATTGAAACTAATATATATAAGGAGTATAAAATATGTATGAAAACTGAAACCAAAGACTTAATATTGAGCATGGTATGAGGGTACAATTCATCTATTAGATTTTAGATCCATTACTGATCAAGACTAATATGCTTACGTCATAGAAGTCAAATTGGTTTGAATAAGATATCAATGTCATTGATATTATTACAACTTCCTATTGTCAAATGTCCTTTAGATTGAGATTGACAATGAGGTCGAGATTAAATTTAAGATCTAGCTTTGAAATTATGCTTAGACTTACGAGTATGTAAGGGAAATTTAATGGACTGTGGTAATGGTTTGTCAACCGCAATAAAAGGAGTTGATTGCAAACATATTTTCATCATATTCAATTCACTTATTGGTAACTAATAAGGATTGGTAAAATCTAAAGAGGGAAAATATTATCCAACCTATAAACTAAGCTATTATAGGAATATGAAGTCACATTGCAAGGTCAATGAAATCAAAGAGTTAAGAATATAAGTCTTCATATGATAGTATAAAGGATACAATGTTGATTATTTGTCTCGAGTATGACTCCAATATTGATCATATTCAGAGCAAGTTTGTAATGATGGATATATGTCTTTCAAGGTTCAAAAGGGCATTATTGTGGCTAGGGTGAACGTTTCTTATTATGTGAACTAAGACTATTTTAAAAGTATTGGAATTTTTAAGGGCATTATTGTGGCTAGGGTGAACATTTCTTATTATGTGAACTAAGACTATTTTAAAAGTATTGGAATTCATTAAATGATTAAGGATATTAAGAGATTAAGATCATATTATTATTGGATGTTGATCCAATGGATATAGTGTTGTCAATCATTGAGAATCTACAATTAATTTATATGCTACATGAGTTGTTGTTATGTTACCAACTGTAGTATAATATCTCTATTAATTTTAGGTTATCATTATGATGGTTGACCATTTGATGTTAGAATGCACTACCAAACTAATTATCTCGTTTGGTATAGAATCCATATTAAAGATATTTATCTTGTAAAATTTCATCTAGTTTTTGGATGGTGTGAATTAACATGTCTACATTAAAATGTAAAAAGTATTTTTAATATTATGGTAATTTTTTAGTTAGTCACTTGGTGGCCAAGATACCTTCATATAGGTATTGCTCCCTCTCAACCTTAGAGAAAAAATAAAGATTTAATTAGACTTGTGTTTTAAATTGATCATCCATAAATTTCATACACATGATTATAAATTGTTATTAATGTTGATAAAAATTTTGTTCCATGAGAAGCAATTGAAACCAATATATATAACGAGTATAAAATATGTATGAAAACTAAAACCAAAGTTGAGCTTGGTATGAGGGTACAGTTCATCTATTAGATTTTAGATCCATTAGTGATCAAGACTAATATGCTTATGTCTTAGAAGTCAAATTGGTTTGAATAAGAAATCAGTGTCATTGATTTTATTACAACTTCCTATTGTCAAATGTCCTTTAGATTGAGATTGACAGTGAGATCAAGATTAAAGTTAAGATCTAGCTTCAAAATTATGCTTAGACTTACGAGTATGTATTAGAAATCTAATGGATTTTGGTAATGGTTTGTTAACCACAATGAAAGGAGTTGATTGCAAAAATATTTTCATCATATTCAATTCACTTATTGTTGACTAATAAGGATTTGTAAAATCAAAAGGGAAAATATTATCCAACCTATGAAGTCACATTGCAAGGTCAATGAAATCGAAGAGTTAAGAATATACATCTTCATATGATAGTATAAAGGATACAATGTTGTTTATTTGTCTCAAGTATGACTCCAACATTGATCATATTCAGAGAAACTTTGTAATGATGGATATATGTCTTTGAAGGTTCAAAAGGGCATTATTGTGGCTAGGGTGAACATTTCTTATTATGTGAACTAAGACTATTTTAAAAGTATTGGATCTCATTAAATGATTAAGGATATTAAGAGATTAATATCATATTATTATTGGATGTCGATCCAATGGATATAGTGTTGTCAATCATCAAGAATCTACTTACACATCAACATTTCTTAAGGAGAGTATATAACTATCGTGTTATATCCCTGGAAAAATAATTTGGTGTGACTGTATTAAGGCACGACCTATTCTAATGAAGATTGATGTCACAAATCAAAAGGATCATGATGCTTGAGATCATATTAGTAGATAACATTTGGAGCCATAGTGGGGCTTCACCTATCAATCACATTGTGAATTGATCTGGAGTATTACTATCCTTATTGATAGTAAATGCATTCTAATTGTGATGTCTATTATATTGGTTTATACTCAGAGTATGAATGTTTAGGGGTTTCTTATAAGTACAATATAGTGGTTTAAGATATCAAGAACAATTACATATGTGGTATTTAAGATTACCAAATCACATTGTATATGTGTCACTTGGTTTTAAGCTTGAATAGAACCCAATGTTATAAACTGTGGTATTATCATTAGGGTTACCACAAGTGGCATGAAATCCTTGATATGTAACTGTAAGAGGTTTAGCTATGGAATTGTCATGATATAGGTTTACTAAATTGGGAAATGGTGGGTAGGCATCCTTTGAGAGACCCGATGAGGAGAACTATGTGTGACTTTGACCTATTTGGAAGCAGGAATGTAGGAATTCCTTGGGCGTAGGATGCCTCTGTGACCTCAAGTCCATAGGGGGAGGGTCTAGGGGGGGGGATAACTCCCAGATGTTGGGATTGTTCCTACATGGTTTGACCTTTCCTCCTCCATAAGCTTCAGTTTGAGACTAAAACGGGTATTGAATGGGTATGATCAAGTTAAGGTAATTTAGTAACTTGTATTTAATAAATAATAGGCTTCTATTAAACAAAATGAAGTAAGGGATTTGACTGCTTTATAATAGGTATTTGATTATATATAAATGTTGAGTAAACTCCATCTCGTATTGGTTCCTTGTATCCCTTATGTGTCTGTGTAATTCAACTCTATATCTAGAGGTCTTTATGTATAGGCTTGTGTATCTATTGATTGTGATTGTGATTCATGCTATGTATGACCCACTCAAGAGTGAACCTCTGGGATATTTGAGTAATGACAGGTAGTCATTGGATTGTGCCAATGATCGATGTCTGGGCTACTGCTAGGGATTAATCAACATTCACCTGGTTCACGAAGGTGAAGGTAGTGGGCTACCCTAGTTATGATACGGTCGTAGCAGTTGCACGGATAGGGACCCATCCGTGCGGGTAACGGTAATTTGGGGCTAACCGCATATTGAGAGGGTTCACTAGCTGTCACTGATAAGCACGAAAGTGATTGATGCCAAGTGTTACCTAGGATTGTGAAGAAGATAGACGACAATACCACTAAGGTCACAAGGTGGTATATGTCGGGAGCTACTTCTTTCTGGGTGGACAAACTTATCACCAATGACCTATAGGCGATTGAAGTCGGAATCCACTGGGTTTGGCAGGTTCACTACTTGAGGAAACCCACGGTGTAGTATGGGATGCACCGAATCCTCTTCCCATTTGTCCAATAGTGCAAAAGATCGGAAGAAGGATAGGACCCATGGTGTAGTGCACAAAGCACTGATATTCTTTCTATCTGGAATGCATTATGGGCATGGGTTAGCCATTGTGATGTGTTAGTCAACCATTATTATTATGTTATGAGATGTATGGTGGAGCTCATCACTATGTTTATGTGATGTATGATGGAGTTTCTCACCGTGTATTTGTGATATATGTCGGAGCTAGTCACTAATATAATTGTAATATACAAATGAGATAATAATTGTTGTACTTATGATGTACATATGAGCTAGTCATGGTTATACTTGTGATCTGTGTATGATCCCTTCGTTGTTGCACTTGTGATCTGTGTATGATCCATTCATTGTTGTACTTGTATTGCATATGAGCTAATTATCTTGTGTATATGGGGGTATGGTCATGACGACCATTGTGTATAATATGAGGTTATGGTATAAATGTCCTCTGGTTCAATTATTGGGAATGTTTGTACACTGACGTTTGGTAATGATTGGTATGGATCTAACACTTGATGGAAAGTTATTATCATTATATTATAACTGACTATGTTAATAGCTTACATGTACTAATTTGATATTTATAGGATAAAGGTGAAATAATAGATCTCATAGAAGAGAGATTGAACTCCCTCTGTCATTGTGGGGTGAACTACGGAGCCTCTGATTCCCACGAGGGGATACGTAGGGAGGGTCACCATGAACCCTCGAGGATTAGGTTTGGGTCTAGGGATGACCCTAATTATAGGAGCTTAACACTTATGAGTGTAAGCATATATGTTGCGATGTTTCTTTTATCACAATGATAAGTGAAGAACTTACGATATTAGCACATCAATCATAATTCAGAGATACTTGGTTGGTTAAGTTGGTAGTTGATTCTATTGAATGCAAAAAATAAATGTTTGCCTGAGATGGGAAATTTTACTGACATATAGAAAGGCTTGCAAGGAAGGAAGTTGTGAATAGGTCTATCAAAACCCTTGTGTTGAAGGGGAAAACCATAAACTTAATTCCATTAAACCTCTGTATTTATCCTTCAATGTTGAGATCCGCCTCCTAGAAGTGCTAAAAGGACAAAAATCAAAGAAATTACAAGCTTATTAGGCATAAGGTAAATAAAAAAACCCATGTTAATAGATTGGAAAGCTCAAAAAATCAGACATTCTAGAATGAAATACAACACAACAAAAATGATCTGACAGTGTAAAGATTCCCAAAAAAATTAAGTGAAACTAAGACAAGTGTCTTACCTCAAGATTCTGTAGAAATTGTGTTGTGTTGTCAAATATGTTGATGAGAAAAAAGGGCAGCATTTACAAGAAAAAATATTATGAAACCTTACAAAAGCACTATTTTTTTGAAACAAGACAAATCAATACCAATCTCTATATAGTTGATTCTTCAATCCATTCATAGTAAACAAAAACTAGATCTAAAAATATCAAGGTTTTAGAGCTACTAGATTCTTGAGTTTGAGATAGGATTTTTATAGCCTTTTCAACCAAAATATTCATTGCATTCAGTTCATCTTGTCCAAAGAATACAATCATATATAAAACCACCATATTCATTTAACATATAACAACATAATTGTTTTAAAAACAAAACAAAACAAACAAACAAAAAAAAACTAGTCACGTACAAATTCCAAAAAACTCAATGAAACTATGTCAAGTGACTTACCTCAAGATTCTGCACAAACTATGTCATGCTGACAATGCTACCGATGAGAAAAAATGGTCAAAATTTGCAAGAAAAATATTAGAAAACTCTACCCAAGCAAAAAAAATTTAAATGAGACAAACCAAAACCAATCTCCCTACTTCTGCTACTTCTATCTATTCACAATAAACAAAAAATAGATCTAAAAACATTGGAGTTTTAGAGTTACTAATTATTGAGCCTGAGACAAGATTTATGAGGCATTTTAAACAAAAATATTGGTTTTTTTCAGGCTTGAGGTCATGAATGTTTCAACGGACTACTTTATTTTTCTATGAAAAGCTGTTACAAAATATAGCTATCATATTAAAAACAATTGTGCATATCTAATGTTTAGATTTCATTGCCATGAGAAATGTTATTCAAGGAGACAAAAATATTTTAAAGCCAACAATGTAATTTTATTATGATATATGTAATAGTGCTCATGTCATTCAAGTCATTAATAGGTTTGGAATTTGATTTAATGAATTAAATGCATTGCATTACACATGTAATGTACAAAAAAAATGTTTTTTGCACTGATTGTTCCCAACATGAGCCAATAGAAAAAGATAAATGATATTTTTATAATTATTTAAAATAGAAAATTAAATATAGACTATAGAATTGTTGGTAAATTTTTTAATTCTAGATGCTCATTGATTTGAGAGTCATTGCATTGCGTCAGGTCCCTGCCAATAGTTATTGCTAGATAAAGTAGTTGTTGCATGATTTGATTTCAAAAAATCATGTGTCTATTATAATGTATGTTCTCCTATTTGTGAGCATAGATGGAGATTAAAGAAATGAATATAAGAAAGGAAGGCAATAGTTAATAAATCAAATATAATTAAAGAAATAAATGGCATGTGTCATAATAGGGTATATGGTAGATCAAATTTAGGACAATGGGGGAGGTCCACTTGAGAAATATAATATACTGTCAATAAATGTGAGTAATTAGAGTTTGCACCATTAAAACATTTGAAAAGATGTCAAAGTTAAGAAGACTCAAATAATTGATGAAGAGGAACTATAAAATTAAAGCTCCAAGTACAACGATTTTGAATCATTACACTTGGGTATAACTGATAATAAATAAGTATACAATTAAATTTTATATTTAGTTGTGTAACATAAATATTTTAAGCATATAAACAATAACCTACATATATACATATAAAACATTTAGTTCATACAAAACATTGACATATTTATATAACCTTACAAAATTATTTCAGATATTCACTTCCATACACAGATATTCACTCAAATAATCAAAAGCATTGGTGATAGTGATGTAGAGTTTAGCTTTGGAATTTCCAACCAAGAAGCAATAAAATAAATTTATACAAAACCAATCAATGTTGCAACTTTAAATGAAAAACAGGGGACAACTATGTGCAACTTAAACAAATGCTTATACATTACCAACCCAACAAATTAATATACAAATTAAATTTAAATTAACAAAATATATCAATCTACATGTCAAAGTATAATAAAACTTCTTGTACAACCAACAATGAAGGATTTTTACAGCTTCTGATATAAAAACAAAATAGCCAGCATGTGTTGTCCATATTATAGCCAGAAGTCAAAAAATTGCATACCAAAAACTAGTAATACTTTATGGGTGATTTGCATGTGTTTTTAATTAATACAAGAGTTTTACAATTTATAAACTGAGGCGTCGAAATTTGAATAATGGATGCCATCAAAATTTGAAGAGCACTAGAATATGGATATAAAATAAGAAATATTGAAACTATATTGAAGTAGGTATATTGCATCTTACACTATGCAATTGAATTAATTGGGGCGTTGAAACTCATTTTCTTTCACAAAAGCTAATTAGCTAATATCAAGATTAATATATTTAACATGGGCTACAGGTATGATCAACCAACTTTGACTACCCCTCATGTGGGCTAACCCATGATGAAAAGCTTTATCATCAATTTTGTCAAGAAAATATGACAATCTTTCATTCAGCTCATTTAGGGGAGATGTCCCAGTATCCGCTAGGGCTAACTTCGTGCAACCGTAGAATTCAAACCGTACGTCAAATCGACAAAAAAATTTATGGGTTTTTTTCGCTCACAAGTTAATTGCTTATAGCTATTGTTTTGGATTGTGGGAAATTTGGTCGAGTGCGGGAGAGTTTGATATGCACATGGGGGTCAAAAAGTCACCTTTTAGAGGTGTCGTCCACTCGTCACCACCTAACGTCCTAGGATCCACCCGATATAACCACAAAAAAAAATTTTAAAAACACCTAATTGTGTCACTATTAACATTTAATTAAAACTATCTTATCATTCAAATCCGCTCAAAAGTCAATGGGTCTAATTCACGTTAGCACCTAATAAAATTATTTTGGCGCCCATTAAAAATCACTCCTACACATTAATCACCAAACATTAGCACCGGATACCAAACACATTACACCCCAATTAAACTTCATTTGGGGTCCGATTAATGCATATGACTAGTGTTATTTTTTTGTGTATCCCATTATTTTCCCTCATTTTACCGTGCACTCTCTCTGGAAGGTTCTCGGAGATGGAAGCTTCCCCAACCGATGACGGCTCCCCACGGCTCCTGCTGCTCTACACGCATTAAGGTAACAACAAACACCATTCTCCTTTCAATATGCAAACAATGGTATTGGTTAATCATTTTCTTCTGCATCTTTCATGACCTATGGAGGGTTTATTCGATGATTGAAAAATTATTACTACTTATTTATGAAATGAATCATTCCTCTTCAACGCATTTTTGCCATGTGTTGCTTGATTTTGTCGAGCCATGGTGCTAGTCTTTTTCCCACGAGTTTTTTTGGGATTAAATGATTATTTCCTCTCCTCGCTTTTGCGCGCACTCATAGCCTACTAAAGTCGATTGTTTCATGATTTTGTCTCCAGAAATGATGATGAAATTTGTGGGTTTGACCAAATATCTGCAAAATAAGATTTTTTGGTTTGCTTCGACCTTTTTATAAAAAACCCATGTGACTATGGGCATAAATCAGAAAGCCCATTAAAAATACGCCATATATGTGAAAACCCTTGCTTGGTTTTTTCCAAATTTGTGTGCTTAAGGAATTAATCTCATGAAACCCTTGCCTGGAATATTCAACATCTATTTGAAAATGCACTTTTGTATTCCTATGAGTGAGGAAATATTATTATGAAACCCTTTGTTACTTTTTTGTGCACATTTCTGAAAACCCGAGTCTATAATCGATCTACCTCTATTAAAATTAATATCCTATCGCTGTTGAATACAACACAACTTCTTTCATTTACTGTACAATGTGCTTTGTACATTCTACTTATAGTTATTTTCATGAGATGTACATTTAACATTTATATTTATGCATTATCTTTTTACTTAACTTTATAAGTAAATGAAGGTCTTTTTGGGTGACGGGTTTTTCCTTACAAACCCCATTTACAAATTCAAAAATTTGTGTGTTCATTTACTATTTTCAGTTATCTGTATGTCTGTATATATATTATGTACATATATGTGTCTGTACATATATATGTACAGTATATATATATATATACTGTATATGAATGTGTATATATATTTGTATGTATGTATATATAAACACAACTTATCAATTTGTAAATGAATGTGTACAATGTTAGTTATATATATTATGTTGGAAAAACAAGGATAGACAACTGAGAGGAGGGTGAATCAGTTGTTACAAAAATCAAGCTTATTCAACATTGATCAACCTTAAATCTCAAATTTGATAATTAACAGTGCAAACATAAATCAATAAAACATCACACATGAACACCAAGATTTTATATGTGGAAACCTTGTTAGGGGAAAAACCATGGTGGATGTTAGTCCACAATATTATACCCTGTTAGAAGTATAATGAGGAATGAATAAGGAATGCACTTGCATTCAGGCACATTGCCTAGAACACACTGCTTAGAGGAAGGCTCGTTGCCTTACATACAATAATCAGATTAAATCCATTTGATCAGTTTGAACTGAGAAATTAGCTTCTACAAAAGCCTGATTAAAGTTCTGATTAGGCACAAAAACTTCTACACACTCTTCCACACTCTGCTCAATCTCTTTCACACTTTGCTCTGCTCCTGAATGATTTGACCTTTATTCACACATGTAAATCACTTGCACACATCAAGCACACCTTGAGCACACTTCAAAATGAGTAAACAATCACTCTTATATATCCGCCACGCAGATTTACATCAACTACTCTGTCAGTCATAAATAAATAATGAATTACAACTGTCGGCCTCAATACATAAATAAATCTTATTGTGCACCAACACAAGTCAATCACAACATAGTGAGGACCCAAACAAACACCTTCGAACACACCAAACAATAAAAGATTAATCTTCATGGATCTGCAACATGCTACCACCATCATGTCAGCCAAGAACATGAAAAATCGAGCACACATCGGAAAAATATCTGATCACAAATACTCTGATCAATATGGACGTATAGCAAGGATAGAACATGATCTAGACTCATTCATGAATGTCACAGGTACATGCACAACAACTGAAATTACCAGAATTTCATCCTCTTCTTCCAAGAACACCTGCTACAGTAGCAATGACTATAGACACATAAAACTTCATAACTTCCTCAAATCTTGATGCGTACCACTGAGACTTTCAGAAAACATACTAGATAGACTTAACAACAATCCCTTTAGTGCATGCCACCAGAAACTCAACGTTCATAACTTTCCAACATTCCGACCTTCTCAACTTCACTGGCTTCCAGCAATATATTTATTACAATTTTCTCAATATCTTCGACATATACAAACTTCAGAATCACCAATGCTAATAGTGTTGACATCAATGACAACCACATATCAGCAATGCAACCACAACATCAAAAAATCTCCCCCTTTGGTATTGATGGCAACACATGATGTGAAAAATAATTTCATCAACCCAACTAGCTCTTCTCCAACAATCTCCGCCTTAAATTGTGCACTCTTTTCCTGATTCCTTCTTCTCCCATGTTTTTCACATTGTTCTTCTCCCTCTTTGACATCAATGGCAAAGGTACACATGCTCTGATCACATATTTGAATCATCTGACTACTCCCCCTGAGTAGCAGCCACCACAACATCAATCTGGAATAAGGTATGGCTATAAATTCATGGATTGATGCAAAGACCTGCATCACTTAGTTCTGATCAGGAGGGGAAATCACCCCTAACTTTCCTCTGAGATACTCAAAATTATCCTTAGGCAATGGCTTAGTAAAGAGGTCTGTAATTTGCTCCTTGGTAGGTATATACTCCAGTCTAACTTCTTTGTTACTTACTTTATCTCTCAAGAAGTGATATTTGATGGATGTATGCTTTGTCTTTGAATGCAGCACAAGATTCTTGGAAATGTTTATAGCACTTGAATTGTCATAGAATATGGCAATGGGTTCTTGATAATCAATTCTGACATCTCTCAACATTTGCCTCATCCACAATACTTGAGTACAACTGTTTACAAAAAAAATATATTCTACCTCAACAGTAGACAATGAAACGAAATTTTGCTTTTTGCTTAACCAAGATACCAACTTCTTCCCTAAGAAGAATGCACCGCCACTAGTACTCTTCCTGTCATCCACATCTCCTTCCCAATCAGTATCAGTGAAAGCACTTAGGATAAGATCATCATCCCTAGGATACCAAAGACCAAGATCAACTGTCCCTTTCAGGTATCTGAAAATTCTTTTCATAGTAGTCACATGAGACTTTTTAGAATCAGCTTGATATCTAGCAACCATGCATACAACATTCATTATATCTGGCATGTTCTGAGTCAAATAGAGTAATCCACCAATCATTGACCTGTATCTTGTTTGATTTTCTTTAAGAGAATCATCATAATGTGTAAGTTTGCATCCGGTTACCATTGGTGTACCAACTGGCTTTGAATCTTCCATGCCAAACTTTTTCAGTGGCTCTTTCATATACTAAGACTGAGATAGAAAAATTCCATCATCTAGCTGAGTGATTTGCAATCCTAAAATGAATTTCATCTCTCCTATCATTGACATTTCAAACTCACTTTTCATTTCATCAGCAAACTTCATGCACAAATCATCATCACCTTCAAAAATAATGTCATCAACAAAGACTTCAATGATCAATTATTTATTCTGATCCAACTTGAAATACAGAATGCTATCAGCAGTACCTTTATTGAATCCAAGTTTCAAACAAGTATTTATCCAATCTAGCATACCAAGTTCTAGGAGCTTGGTTGAGTCCATATAGAGCTTTCTTCAATCAGCATACCATATTTTCTTTTTCAGTCAATTGAAATCCATCTAGTTGTTCAACATAGACTTCTTCTAGCTCACCATTTAGAAATGCCGACTTTACATCCATCTGATAGACTTTGTAATTCTTGAAAGTAGCATAAGAAAGAAATAATATTACAGCTTCAATTCTAGCAACAGGGGCAAAAGTTTCTTAAAAATCAATACCTTCCATCTGTGAGTATCCTTTGCAAACCAGTCTTGCTTCATTTCTGACCACTACACCTTGTTCATTCAGCTTATTCTGAAACACCCATTTGGTTCCAATCACATTTTTTTCTAAGGTCTAGGAACAAGATCCCATGTATCATTTTGCTCTATTTGCATTAGCTCTTCTTTCATGGCTTCCATCCAATATTCATCTTTGCATGCTTCATTGATATTGCTAGGCTCAGCTTTGGAAATTAGACAATATTCTTTTTTTTTAAATCTTCTAGTTTGTACACCTTTTCTCTTATCTCCTATGATCTGACTGTCAAAGTGATTTCACCTTACATACTTGGGAGTCTTAGGATTTTCTCTGACTTCTTGTTCTTGTGTTCTTTCTTTTTCACTTCTGCTAGTCTCTGCCTCTTGATTCCCTTGATTCACCAGAACAATTTGAAATTGATTATGTGTCTGAACGTCATTCCCATTGTTAGCACTATCATATTGATCATCTGAACCATATCCACTACATCTGGATGGTCTACCAATATCTTCATCAACTTTGACATTTTCACTTTCAACCATTTTCTTCAACCTTTTATTAAAGCACTGGTAAGCTTCGTTTTTAGTAGAGTAACCCAAAAAGATTACTTCATCACTTCTAGCATCAAATTTTCCTATATCATCATCTCTCTTGATGTAGCATTCTCTTCCAAAAAAATTGAAATACTTGACAGTAAGCTTATAACCAAACCATAGCTCAAAAGGTGTCTTACCAGAATTATTGTTGACATTCACCCTATTAATGGTATACACAGCAGTACTTACAACTTCTCTCCAATAGAAATGAGGAGAATTTGCTTCCAGCATCATGGTTCTAGCAGTGTCTAGAATGGTTTTGTTCTTTCTTTCAACAACTCCATTTTGTTGAGGGGTCCGGGGAGCAAATAGTTGTTTTTGGATTCCACGCTCTTCACAGAAAGAATTGAATTCCTGGGAAGTGAATTCACCACCTCTATTTGACCTTAGGCATTTGATCTTTTGACCTATCTCATTTTTTTCCATAGCTTTGAAACTTTTGAACTTTTCTAATGCTTCATGTTTTTATCTTAAGAAAGCAACCCATATCATTCTAGAATAATCATCAATGAGCAACATAAAATATCTTTCACCTTGTAGACTTCTGATTCTTGATGGACCACATAAATCGGTATGTATCAAATCCAGTACTCCATTAGAGCTATACTGTTTGCTACAGAAAAAATTTCTTGTCTGCTTTCCCATCTGACATTCCTTGCACATAGTGTTAGTAGGCTTCACTAACTTAGGAAGATCTCTGACTGCTTGATTAGAGCTTATCTTGACAATGTTATCAAAGTTCACATGACACAACCTCCTATGTGATAACCAACTTACATCAATCTGAGCAATTAAACAACTCTCACTAGCAACACTCAAATGAAAGATATTACCTTTTGTCTTTGTTCCTAAAGCAATCATATTTCTAGAACTTTCCCTTATTCTGCACTTACCATCCTTGAATTGAAGATTGTAACCCTTGTCTACAATTTGTCCAACACTTAACAAGTTATGATTTAATCCTTCTACATAAAAAACATTATTAGTATTGTGCTTACTGCCAAAAGAAATAGTGCCTCTGCCATGAATCACACCAGAAGTGTTGTCTCCAAATCTTACAACACTACCATCATAGTCTTTCAAGCTTACAAACTTGTTTTTATCACTAGTCATATGATGTGAGCATCCGCTATCAATTACCCACTCATCCTTTTCTTCAATTTTAGTTGCAAGATTTTCCTCAACATTCACATTACTAGAAAATTTTGTGGACACCTGACCATTTTCTTTGATAGCAATGAATACCCATTCATCTTCATTTCCAGTTTCTTTATTAGATTCTTCATCAGTTGCACCTTCTTTAGCATAATAGCATTTCCTTTTAAACCTAGTCTTCTCGGGTTTGTACTTAGAAACCCTTTCAAGACATATAGATGCAAAATGACCTATTTTACTACAAGAAAAACATTTGATAGGCAACTTTTCTTTGTACTTACCATGACCTCTGGCTTATCTTTTCACAATCAATGCTTCTAGTTCTTCTAATTATTTTTCTTCATCTTCAATTTTTTTCATCTCATCTTCATATTTGAATGTCTTTTTGGAACTCTCTCTCGGATTGTATCTTTGTTGGATTTTTTCGGATATAGTAGCTTTGAATACAGACTCAGTCTTAGGAGCAGATTCAACAAATTCACTTAACTCAAAGGCAAGAAGTTTTCCAATCAGCATGTCTCTTGTCACATTTGTCACTATTCTGATTTTGTCAATAGCATGAGCTCTTGTTTTGTAGGAGGGAGGCACAAATCTAAGTATCTTAGCCACAATTTATTCTTCATCTAAAGTTCCACCAACACATCTAATGCTCATCACCAGATCATTTATCTTTTGAGAGAAAGAGAGGATGTTCTCATCTTCACTCATCTTCATGTCCTCCCACTTGCCTTTCAGACTTTGTAGCTTAGCACTTTTCGCTAGTGCATCTCCTTCATACAATGTTTCCAGCTTTTTCCAGATCTGATATGCAGTCTTCAATCCTAACACATTTGTCATCTCTAAATCTGTTGAAGCACTCAACAATGCTTCAATAACCTTGGTATTAACTTATGCTTGCTTGATCTCATCCTCAGAGGAGGGACCATTCTGAGGAATAGTATATGCACTTTGTGTAATCTTCCAAAAGGGTTCTCCAATGCACTTCAAATGACACTCCATTTTGAATTTCCATAAAGAATAATTTGTATCATCAAATCTAGGACTATCCTTCTTGTATGATGCCATCTCAGATCACCTCAAACTGTTAGGCTTCTTCAGAGGAACTAGCTCTGATACCAATTGTTGGCAAAACAAGGATAGACAACTGAGAGGGGGGTGAATCAGTTGTTACAAAAATCAAGCTTATTCAACATTGATCAACCTTAAATCTCAGATTTGATAATTAACAGTCTAAACATAAATCAATAAAACATCACACATGAACACCAAGATTTTATATGTGGAAACCCTGTTAGGGGAAAAACCACAGTGGGTGTTAGTCCACAATATTATACTTGTTAGAAGTATAATGAGGAATGAATAAGGAATGCACTTGCATTTAGGCACACTGCCTAGAGCACACCGCTCAAAGGAAGACTCACTGCCTTACATACAATAATCAGATTAAATCCATCTGATGAGTTTGAACTGAGAAATTAGCTTCTACAAAAGCTTGATTACAGTTTTGGTTAGGCACACAAACTTCTACACGCTCTTCCACACTCTGCTCAATCTCTTTCACACTCTGTTATGCTCCTGAATGATTTGACCTTTATTCACACATGTACATCACTGGCACACACCGAGCACACCTTGAGCACACTTCAAAATGAGTAAACAATCACTCTTATATACCCGCCACACATATTTACATCAACTACTTTGTTGGCCATAAATAAATAATGAATTACAATTGTCAGCCTCAATACATGAATAAATTTTATTGCACAGCAACACAAGTCGGTCACAACATAGTGAGTACCCAAACAAAAACCTTCGAACACATCAAAAAATAAAATATTAATCTTCATGGATCCGCAACACACTACCACCATCATGTCGGCCAAGAACATGAAAACTCGAGCACACATCAAAAAAATATCTGATCACAAATACTTCAATCAATGTGAACATACAACAAGGATAGAGCATGATCTAGACTCATTCATGAACGTCACAGCTACATGCGCAACAACTGAAATTACCAGAATTTCATCATCTTCTTCCAAAAAAATCTGCTTCAATAACATAATGATTGTAGACACATAGAACTTCATAACTTCTTCAAATCTTGATGTCTACCACTGTGACTTTCAAACAACATACTAGATAGACTTAACAACAATTCCTTTCGTGTGCACCACTAGAAAATAAATGTTCACAACTTTCCAACATTCTAACCTTCTAACTTCACTGGCTTCTTGCAATATATTTATTACAATTTTCTCAATATCTTCGACATATACAACCTTCAGAATCACCAATGCTAATAATGTTGACATCAATGACAACCACATATCAGCAATGCAACCACAACATCCAACATATTATGTATGACTATGAAAGACATTCTCACACTTCTTAAGTGTTACACCTGAAAAATGGTGGATAATATGCTGGGAAAAAATCTTTATCTTGAGCTTGTACACAGTAAACACTTGCCCATTTTGTATAGAAAAAGGGTAATTTACAAACATCTAAACTTTCTATAAGATCTGCAAATCGAATTCTCCTAAGTTTTACAACAATTCTTTCAGCATCCTCCTTGTAAATTGAAAATCTCATCATTGTATGCAATTTGTAGTTCTTTAATTATTAAACACACAACTTATTGAATTTGTAAATGAATGTGTACAATGTTAGTTATATATATATAACACATCTTATTGAATTTGTAAACGAATGTGTATAATGTTATATAATAACACATCTTATTGAATTTGTAAATGAATGTGTATAATGTTATATATATATATATATATAATAATAACACAGCTTATTCAATTTGTAAATGAATGTGTACAATGTTATATATATTGTAAATTGTTGCTCCTTACCATACAAAATTGTTGCTTCTTATTCATTTTCTGCTCTTCATACAATCATTAGTGATATGTTTATCTCTTGTAATGCTCTTCACAAAATTGATTTAATTATTGTCATATGAATTCCTTTTGGATATTTACATACTCCTTAATTTGTTTTCTCTTAAACATTCATTTAACAAATTTTATGTCTTTTGACTCTTGTTCATTCAACAAATCGATATATATGTGTCTATCCTTTGTCTATCCTTTCAAAATGCAAACAATGGTATTGGTTAATCATTTTATTATGCATCTTATTGAGTTTGTAAATGAATGTGTAACACAACTTATTGAATTTGCAAATGAATGTGTACAATGTTTTATATATATATATATATATATATATATATTAACACAACTTATTGAATTTGTAAATGAATGTTTAAGAGAGAAAAAATTCATTTACAAATTCAATAAGTTGTGTGTTATATAACATTGTACACATTCATTTATAAATTCAATAAGTTGTGTGTTTGAATTTGTAAATAAATGTGTAAAATGTTATATAATATATATAACATTGTATACATTCATTTACAAATTATGTGTTTCTTGTCTCCTGTACCTTCAACAAATCGATATATATGTGTGTATGTTTTGCCTATTATTTCAAAATGCAAACAATGGTATTGGTTAATCATTTTCTTCTACATATTATTGAATTTGTAAATGAATGTGTACAATGCTAGTTATATATATATATATACAACTTATTGAATTAGCAAATGAATGTGTACAATGTTATATATATAACATTGTACACGTTCATTTACAAATTATGTATATATATACAACTTATTGAATTTGAAAATGAATGTGTACAATGTTATATATATAATATTGTACACATTCATTTACAAATTATGTGTCTCTTGTCTCTCGTTCATTCAACAAATCGATATATATGTGTGTATCATTTGTCTATCCTTTCAAAATGCAAACAATGGTATTGGTTAATCATTTTCTTATGCATCTTTTAACACTCGTAAAGGTTTCATTCGTTGATTGAAAAAAAATTACTGTTTGTTTATGAAATAAATCATTCCTCTTCAATTCCTTTTCACCATGTGTTGTTTGATTTTGTCGGGTCACGGTGCTGGTTTTTTTCCCACATTGTACATATTTATTTACAAATCCAATAAATTGTGTGTCCATGGTGTGAGGTAATGAAAAACATCATTCTTCTTTCAAAATGCAAACAATGGTACTCCTTATTTTTATTATGTCATCAAAATGTAGGTGTGGTTTATATGCAATTAAATTATATATGTATGTATACACACGTATGTTTGTATATATGTGTGTGTGTGTGTGCGCGCGCATTCCATCATTGTGAGAACCTTTCAGAGAGCACGCGGTAAAATGATGGAAAAGAATGGGATACCCAAAAAAATATTAGTCATATGCATTAATTGGAACCAAAATGAAATTTAATTTGAGTGTAATGTGTTTGGTGTCTGGTGTAATGTTTGGCGATTAATGTGTAGGAGTGATTTTTAATGGGTGTCAAAATAATTTTATAAGGTGTTAACGTGAATTATACCCATTGACTTTTGAGTGGATTTGAATGATAAGATAGTTTTAATTAAATGTTAATAGTGACATAATTAAGGTCATTTTATGTAATGTATATCAGTTATTTTTGTTGGTGTAATTAATTATTTAATTACACTTTATTAAGTTTACTTAAGTTTTTCTTAGGTAATAATTAGTTTACTTAATTAATAAGTAGGCTTTATTTAGTTGAGCTATTTTTAGGTCAACATTAGGGTTGCATACATTGCTTTTATAAAGCAAATCATCTCTTGTAATTTCTTAATTTTGAAAATATCAATTTGCACATCTTCATGCAAAGCTCTACTTTTTTATTGTTTTTCTCTTCTGTGGAAGCCCTTTTGGTTTGCATGTCTAATCTTGGTTTCTAACATGGTATCAGAGCCTTGACATGCAACCCCTTCTTAGATTTTGGAAAAAATCATTGCAAAGTTCATTCGGGGTTCCTCGAGGGTATCATGCCTTGAGTTCATTTATGCAACATTTTGGATCAATTTGGGCTTCACCATTAGATTCAGACTGCTGGAAAAAGTCAGGATTAACTTTTATTTTGCAGATTTTGGTCATCGCTTGCCAGATCTATGAAAGTTTCAAGTTCGATGTTTTTTTGGAAGCTCTGGAGGTAGCCTATTTTTCGAAGCATCTTGGAGCAAAATGGACACCGCCATTGCATTCGCAATGCCCCAAAACCCTAAGATCGCCTTTCGTTTCATTGATTTTGGAGCTGTTGATTTCTGAGGCAATTTTTTTTGCCAGGGGTACGACCTCCCCAACACGCTCCTTGAGGCACGAAAATTTTTAAAATTTTTTTTAAAAATAGGGTTTATTGGGATTTGTGACGATGCCCGCAGTACAGATGGCTCTACCACCAATCCGCTGTCGTCGCCGGTGGCTCCCCCTCTAGCTCCGTCGGCTCCCAACAAGCCCCTGCAAGCTCCTTCCGGGTCCGCCCCGGTCACATGGACGACCGAGGGCCCTCCGCCAGCCCCTGTAGGCTTCTCCACTATAGTCACGGTCCTATTGAGGACTAGGGGCTCCGCCCCAGCCCCCTACTCTTTGCCGCTGGTCACATGGGTGACTAGGTCCCATAATTTTTTTTGCAAGGGGAGCAAATTTTTGTGGCGACGGTCAAATGGCCGTCAAATTTTTTTCGATGAAGTGTTGATGTCAGCATGACGTCATCGGTCGTACGGCCCCTCTTTGCCCCCTCCTAACCCCAATTTTCCCTAAAGGAGCAATTTTTTTTATTTTTGGCATAACTTGGGCATACGGTATCAAAATCGGGCAAACGAGATATCGTCAAAAAACTGATTCCGAGCACTTTCCTGTGGTGCAGTTTATTTTTCAGTTTTGTTTTTTTAGCTGCATTTTATTTCTATTTGAAGTAAGATGTTCATTTATTGCTTTCGAGCTCATAACTTTTTGCCACAATCTCCGATTTTCGCTCTTTCGTTGGAAAGGTATTGATGAGCTTTACGTTGTTGTCCATGCACATTTTTCTGTATCTGTCCCAATTTTATCGTTATTCCAAATTTGGCCCGATGGGTGTTTTGGAAATTACTTGGATATTTTGGCAGTTGGGAGGGTGCAACTTGAATCTTTGCACTTCATTTCAGTATCACATCATTCAATAATCTACTGTTGCTTCATAGATTCCAGGGTTGTTCCCGTTTGGTGTTTTCGAGTGTTCTGTGGCATCGGGTCTGTTGTTGCATTATTATGATTCCGATATGGTTTCTTGTAAACAAAAGTATCTTTCTTTGCTTGCCGATTTTTGGTTTCAATGTTACTCCACAGTGTTCTTCCAGTGCTTTTTTGCAACAGGTTATCTCATTGAGGGGGCGGTTGTCCCATTGGGTTTTCTCCTCTTTCTCTTACTCTTTCATTGCATTTGTACATGGGTAACTGATCAGACCTTGTTGTTGGGACCCATTCATGCTTTCTTGCATTCATCTTAGTTTTAGGTGCATGTTTTTTTAGTCTCCCTAAGTTGCACTGAAGGGAGGGTGTTGGTGTTATTAATTATTTAATTACACTTTATTAAGTTTACTTAGGTTTTGCTTAGGTAATAATTAGTTTACTTAATTAATAAGTAAGCTTTATTTAGTTCAGTTATTTTTAGGTCAACATTAGGTTTGCATACATTTCTTTTATAAAGCAAATCATCTCTTGTAATTTCTTAATTTTGAATATATCAATTTGCACATCTTCATGCAAAGCTCTACTTTTTTTATTGTTTTTATCTTATGTGGAAGGCCTTTTGGTTTGCATGTCTAATCTTGGTTTCTAACAATTTTCTGCAATGTATATGTATGTTTATGCTTATATGAATATATGCATGTATGTTTATGTTTCTATGAATGTATGCTTATGTTTCTATCACTATATGCATGCATACAAACATGCAAAAAATCGCTGATATATAATGCTCCCCAAATAAACATCGAAGCTAAATATAATGCAGAATTCAGTCATATCATCTCTAAAAACCTACGTAACTGGCAGCTACAAATTCAAATGCTCTAAAAAATTCAAATTTGAAGCATGACAACTAAATTGAATGCATTCAATTGTCAGATTCGAATTACTAAATAAGAGGGACAACAACCAACGACATTCATAATTATTCTCCTCTGGTAATATCCTCTCCATACTACAGAGCATTGATTGGCATCCTTTGCACATTCCTCATATATCCAAGGGTGATGAGAAACAATGAATATAACTTGAATAAATCTTGGTATACAATTCTATTAACATTTATATGCTTTTACATATATTTATGTTTTCCATATGAAACTTTTAATATGTTGAACTTGACTAATTATGTGTTGTTGTACATGCACTATTGCAAAGGTTGTATGATGTTTGTATGTTACTAGCCACGGTTGTTACTATCTATGGTTGTAAATATTTTCTTGTAGGCACGAGAGAATAAAGAGAGGTGGTGCAACAATGTTCATGGCGGGCAATTCGGTAAATGTGTTTGTCAACACACCAAATAATTAAGGATTTTTTGTTCAAATGGATCTAAGTTTCAATTTTATTGTTCTTTATTGTTCACTAACTAGTATGTCTTTTAATTTATTTCAATAACTATTATCCATTTTTGTTTGTTCTATTATATTTGTTTGTTGTGGCAGGCATGTCAAATGGCTAGGAGGTTGTAAAGAGCATGTCAAATTGCAAGATGGCAATTTCGGTAGAGTCTTTCAAGACTTTAGAAAGACTTTACTTTGGTTGTGACCTGATAGACATTGTGTTCATTTATAATATTCAATTTTCTTATTCATTGTAAACTTACACTTACAATTTACAATTAGATTGATTTCCAAATGTAGGTGTTGAAAATTTAATAATTTAAAATAAATTAATTTATGGATATGTTGCATATAGATGTATAGATATATATATGTATGCATATACTTAATTTTGTATACATACATACATACATACAAGTATGTATGTATGTATGTATGTATATACACATACTTATATATATGTATGTATGCATGTATACACAACTAAGGAGGTTGCAAAGAGCATGTCAAATTGCAAGATGGCAATTCAAGTAAAATCTTTCAAGACTTTACTTTGGTTGTGATTTAGTAAACATTGTGTTCATTTATAATATTCATTTTTTTTATTCATTGTAAACTTACATTTACAATTTACAATTAGATTGATTTCCACTTACACTTACACTTACAATTTATGGATATGTTGCATATAGATGTATAGTTATATACATGTATGCATATACTTAGTTGTGTGTATATATATATATACACACACAACCATGTATATATGCATATGTATGTATATGTATGCATATACATAGTTGTGTGTACATGATTTTTTGAATTTCAATTACATACACTTCTTAATTTACATTTAAACTTTCAACAATGTCAGTTAGATGAATACAACAAACACATATCCAACAAAATGATAGATGAATACAACCAACACAAAATCGATTTTGAATAACATAAAGCATAAATCATTGACTTGGACAGCTCCCAAAACATGTCTAGGCTGAAATCAAATTTATTACTATAGACATGGAAAATATACGTGCACCTTATCCTGGTTTACTAACATCATTTCCTCCTAAATCACATTCTCGGCTTATCATCACCTTTCATCTCTTAATTAGATGAATCATTATTTATCTAATTAGGTTTTCCCCCTCTGTTGATTAAATTAATCAATTTAATTTAATTAACCCTAAAAATCCCTCTTTAATTAAATAATTCATCTTATTTGATTAAATCCCTAAAGTCTTCTTATTAAATTGAATAAATTAAAACTTATTTAATTTAATCTAACATTGTCCCCTTTAGTTAAATAAATCAAATCATTTATTTAATTAAATCTTTCTTCACAATTCTTGATTTAAATTAACTCATAGATTCAAGTCAAAGTTGTCATATCTCCTAATTCCTCATTATATTCATTAATCTTGATTAATTTAATCTCAATCACTAAAATCCTCTAGAGAATGCAACTTGCACAATAAATCAATTACTTTGATTTATTTAATTGCCTATTTTCTCTCAACATGGAATAAAAGGGGAATATTCTTTCAAGTTTGAATTCAAAAATTCAAGTGGACTTGGTCCTTCCAACAATACATTTAATGCCTCTTACATGTCCTTGTGCATTGAGCCAAATAACATTAACTTCATTTACTTCTTCCTCCAACATGTCACATTCAAATTTCAAATTTGAATCCAATAGCAGTTATCATGCACATTGACCAAAATGTGTCCATTCCTCCTCCAATCACATGTGGACAAGTGGCCTCTTCTCATTGGTTGGTATTTTGTCCCACATTGCTCAATTTCCTTCAATCTTCCAATTTGGAAATCTATAAATGAGAGACTCTTCCTCTCATTCTATCATTCACAACTTGAGTAAACTTACTCTATTCAACTTCATTCTCAATGCAAGATCTTAGCTAGGTTATTGTAGGTTTTCTCAAGAACTCATCTTGTTCTTGTAAGAATTGGCTATGAAGGTAGCCACCCAAGATCTAGAGCCCTAATGGAAGCACAAGCATAAGAGAGATAGAAACAATATGACAAGAATAAACTGTATTCTACCAATAATGCAAATAGAAATAGTGTATGTATCAATGTACAAATGTAGTAGAGACCCCTTGGTTATACAGCCAAGGTGAGAACATACGAGGGCATAAGATTATGACTAGTGTCGTAATCTTATGACATGAGACAATTGTGAAAAGCTATCACTCCACCTAAAGTGGGAAAGTGATAATGTGATAACCACCACAAAAGGTGGATCTACCACAAAAGGTGGAGAAGAATCACATGATGTGTCCACGAAAGGTGGAAATGATAAAGTGATAACATGATAAGTCCACCAAAGGTGGAAAATCTCCAACAACTCCTATGTGGTCCCTAAGTAAACTTAACTAAGGTGTAATGATGACCTAGGACAAGGTACAAAACAATTAATTACACCAACACCCCCCCTTGAGTGCAACTTAGGGAGAATGTACACAATGCAAGATGGGTCCCGGCAACTGGGCCATGTTAGGTACCCATGTACAAATGCAATGCAATCTCTCATAAAGTGGAGAAAAGGAGAAAACCATGTGGGAAAAAACTCCCCCCCAAAAGAGAGATGAAAAACAAGAGAAAATGCTCTCAAATGTATGAGAAGGACAAAACCCCTAGAAGAGGAAAAATTCCCCCCCATAAGAGAGAAAGAAGAAGTCAAGTGACCCCCTCAGATGAAACATCCCGCACCCCCAAGAGAGCTCGCAAATGATGATAGGTACTCTCAGTGAAAGGTTTGGTGAAGATATCTGCAACCTACTCTGCCGTTGGACAATACTGCAAATCAATGACCTGCTCTTGTATCAGCTCTCGAATGTTGTGCATATGAATCTCGATGTGTTTGGTCCTCTGATGGTGAACCGGATTCTTCAAGATCTGGATGGCACTTTGATTGTCACAATGAATGACTGAAGGACGTGGAATAGTGAAGCCAAACTCAGTGAGAATATTTTGAAGCCAAATAGACTCAGTAGCTGCATTAATAGTCCCTCGATACTCAGCCTCAGTCGAAGAAAGAGCAATAGCATGTTGCTTCTTAATCTGCCAACAAATGGAGCCAGAACCAAGATGAAAGCTATAACCAGAAGTGGACTTGCGATCATCAATATCACCAGCCCAATCAGAATCTGTATATCCCACCAAGGTAAGTCCTGTACCTGCTGCATAGTGAATCCCATGATGATGTGTACCCTGTATGTAATGCAAGATGCGTTTGGATTCCTTCCAATGAAGCTCATGTGGTTCCTGCATAAAGCGTGAAACCATGCCAACTGCAAAGGAGATATCAGGGAGTGTGTGATTCAAGTAGATGAAACTCCCAACAAGCTGACGATACAAAGTGGCATCAACAAGTGGAGTAGAACACTTAGCCTCAAGCTTGACTCCTAAAAGAAAGGGAGTCGGAGCAGGCTTACAATCAGCCATGTGAAACCGAGCTAGAAGATCAAGAGAATACTTGGGCTGAGAGAGAGATATCCCAGAAGTTGACTGTTTGATCTCAATCCCAAGAAAATAGTGCAAAAGGCCCAAGTCAGTCATAGCAAATTTATCCCGCAAAGCAGATTTGACACTGCCAATGATGGATGAGGTACTCCCTATAATGATCAAGTCATCAACATAGAGCACAAGTAGTAAATGAGAGTCACCCTGTCACAAAATGTAGACATTTGGATCTGAATGACACTTGGTGAATCCGGCAAAGAGAAGAAAGGAATCCATCTTGGCATACCAAGCCCTAGGGGCTTGTTTGAGGCCATAGAGAGACTTCCTCAATTTGCAAACCAAAGAAGAATCGTGTATGAATCCCTGTGGCTGCTCCAAGTAAATCTCCTCATGAAGATCCCCGTGAAGAAATGCACTCTTCACATCCATCTGATGTACAACCCAACCATGAGCTGCAGCAATAGCAAGTGTCAAGCGAATGGAGTTCATCTTAGCAACGGGTGCAAAGGTCTCTGTGTAATCAACACCTGGACCCTATGAGAAACCTTTTGCCACAAGCCGAGCCTTGTATTTATCCACACTTCCATCCGCTGCATACTTGGTCCGATAGATCCACTTGCATCGAACCATCTTTCTCCCCTTGGGGAGTGGAACTAAATCCCATGTGTTGTTCCTCATCAAGGAACTATACTCTTCCTCCATTGTTGAATCCCACTCTGGAACTCCTGATGCTTCCTTGAAGGACTGTGGATCGAAAGCAGTAGCAATAAAAGCATGTGGAAAATCCTGATGTTGTGACCGAGTCCTTCGAGTATCTGAAGGATCCCCAACAAGAGAACCCGCTGACTCAAGAGTTTGTCGAGCCCAATGAGGTCTAGTAGGAGATGAAGGATGAGGCTCCTCAACTGCAAGTGGACACTGCAAAGGTGTGATCTTGCAAGTCGGAGTTGAGGGAGAATCATCATCTAAGTCACTATCGTCACTTTCCACTATGGAGGAAGGAAGAGGAGGATTAGAGGCTAAGCTAGGAGAGCTTTCCTCAAAGTGAACACTCCTCTCAATGAATAACTCATGTGTCTCTGGATCCAAAAGTCTGTATGCCTTAACACCTTCAAGATATCCAACAAAGATGCAAGGCCTACTTTGAGGTTCCAATGCCTTGCGTTTCTCTGGAGGTATGCGTGCCCAAGCTGGACAACCAAAAACTTTGAAGTGTCTCACAACTGGTTTTCTACCACACCAAGCCTCAAAAGGAGTCATACCCTTCAAAGCCTTATGGGGAACCCGATTCTAGATGTGAGTGGCACAACTGATAGCTTCTACCCAAAATTGAGGACCAAGAGAATGAGCATGAATCATGCAGTTAGCCATCTCCTTAAGGGTTCTATTCTTCCATTTTGCAACACCATTCTGTTGTGGAGTGTATGCAACTGAATGTTGAATATCAATCCCCTCAAGAGTACAAAATTCCTCAACTCTATTGTTCACATATTCCCTTCCATTATCTGTGTGGAGAATCTTGACTTGCTTCCCTGATTGCTTCTCAACATGAGCCTTGAAGGCTAGAAATCTGTCAAACACTTCACTCTTGTGAACAAGAAAATAGACCCGTGTGAAGCAGGAGTAGTCATCAATGAAGGTGAGGACATAGTGGGCCTTGTTGAATGATGGCACTGGAAATGGACCTGCTACATCACTGTGAACTAGTTGAAGAACTTCCAAAGCTCTCCAATACTTCCCTTTGTCAAACTTCTCTTCTAGATGCTTACCCAAGGAACAAGCTAAACAAACACCTTCTGAAAATCTGATTTGAGGGAGTCCTGCAACCATATCCTTTGTGCTAAGCTACTGAAGATAGTGGTAATTGAGATGTCCAAACCACTCATGCCATAATTTACTTTCTGAATTTGAATGAGTGAGCAATGTTGTAGAAGGAGACTTGGGAATAAAGTGGGAAAATGAGTAAAGCCGTGTGTTGGGATTGGCTTGTCCCACTGCAACCAAGGCATCATCCTTAAGTTCTTTGACCACAACTGAATATGGTAGAAACTCAACTTTCTTGCCATCTCCAAAGTGAGTGATTTGGTAGATTGAAAGAAGATTGGTGCTCAAGTTAGGAACATAGAGAACATCCTCAAATGTTCCATCATCCATGACAACCGAACCTCTGCCTTCAACATCCACTTGAGTGTCATCACCTATAAAGATGTGAGGTACCTTAGATGGCTCCAAAGAAGAAAACTGCTCCCTTGTAGAACCCATGTGATGAGTAGCACCTGAGTCAAGTATCCATTGTTGTGAAGAACCTGTAGTAGCCATAAAAGCTTGCCCTTTTCCTTTTGATTGTGAGGAAGTGGAAGGAGATGAATCCTTCTTCTTGTAGGCAGATGGCAAATTGATGTTGTTTTTCTTGATGATGTTTTTCAACTCATCAATTTGCTTAGTATGGTAATGATGCTCATCATGACCAAATCTCTTACAATATGAGCAAGTTGGTCTTTCCTTCTTGCTTGAATTTTTCCTTCTTGCTTGAATTTCCCTTCTGAGGAAAAGGTGAAAAATTCCTTTGTTGTGGAGAGGATGATTGTGCTTTATCTTGTTGTGTGTTTGGCTTAAACTGCTTATGCTTCTTATTGGAACTCTTTCCTTGAGTCCCTTGATTCCCTTGATTAGCCACCAAAGCTTTGGACTTTGAAGACTTGAGAATCCCCATGCTTATCAATTTTGCTTGCTCTAACATCAACATTTCTGTGAATGCATCAAATGATGGAAGAGTGAAAGAACTACCCACTGTCAAGTGATGGGTTTGGAAGCTAGAAACAAATGTTGCATATTCTGATGGAAGCTTTCCCAACAAATTATAGACCAATTGTGCATCCTTTTTGTCAATTCCACAATCCTTAAGTTGTGATCTTAACTCATTTGTCTTAGTGACATAGTCTTGGATTGTATCAAAATTCTTAGGATCTAACATTGTGAGATCATTGTCAAGCTGATAACCTCTAATCTCATCAACTTGGCCATACAATTGACCAAAATTTTCCCAAGCTTCTTTAATTGTTGTAAACTTTTCAATTTGATAGATTAGATCTTTTGATACATATTTCCTCAATGTTCCAAGAGCCATAGTATTTTTAGTGAGCCAATCCAAATGAGCATGAGGATCAGATGGTGTAACAATAGTTCCATCAATATAATGAGTTAATCCTTTTTCCATCAACTTACTCCAAGCATCAATTTTCCAAGAAGCATAGTTATGTGGAGTTAACAAAGGAAACTTAGGAGAACCCATAGCAGCAAAGATAACAAGAGATAGAGAGGCACAATCACACAAGACACCCCCCCAAATTCACTCAATCAAAGAACCCCCCCCCAAAAAATGATGATTTGGCACTTTATACTTAGTGCGTTTACAATGGCCACTTGCAAGCCAAGCAAAGTGGGATTCTAATTTGAAATTGTTTTACAACAGCTTTAATTAGGCCACAAAAGACTCAAATAACTGATACAAAAGACCAAACTAAGATCTTGTCCTTACAAATGCCAAAATAGGCCAAAACGGACCAAGTGCTGAAAGTACAATTTTTGATCACAATCACTACAAACTGATAGTACCACTGTGAAATTCAGAAAACATCATGCACTTTAAAAAAAAACGGCACCTAAAAAGAAGTTCGTATGAGTTTGAATGGAAGTTGCAAAAATGGTGACAACTTAGCTACACCTGTGAGAAACTAAATTTTCTGAAAAATCCGTGCATCAAAACTAGAAACTGATTACACCACCATGTAGAGCACGAAAAAATAGCCCAAATCAAAAAAACTTGCTCGAAAAAAGGACACAAAATGAGCAAGATATCTGTGTTTGAAAATGAACTGCAAATGGACAGGGGTCTGCCAAACTTTTGAAAATCGCTGACGTATTGCTGACGTCAGCAACCTATGAAGTTAAATTTGACGGCCAGGGGGTTGTCACCGATGCCTTCAGTCCTCGTCGGAAAGAGTGCCGGAATATGCTCCCTGTCTGTCGGAATCTTTGTGTCACCGGTGGAATGTGTGCCGGTAGGTGGTGGGGCCGCAGGGGAAGGACGGGGGCAAGGTGGGCCAGTGGCCGCCTGCCACGTGGACACCTGCTGGGCGGCTAGGGTACCGCAGGTACCACAATACCTGTAGGTACAGTCTGCTGTCGCAGACTTAAAATTTTTTTTGATTGATTTTTTTTGTGATTTTTTTTTGAATACAAATTTTTTCAAAAAAAACTTTACAATAAATCAATTTTTCTAAAATAAATTTCGAAAGATTTTTGAATTTTTTTTATTATTGAAAAATCATACCCGACCTGCAATTATGACGATCCGTACAGCCGAGGAGGAGAAATTTTTACCAGATGGCTCCGGGCAAAGTTGTCCGATTTTGACAAATTGACAATCAATCTTAGGGTTTTTGGCCCTTCTGGACGCAATGGCAATGTCCTTTTTGGCTGAAAATGCTTCGAAAATATGGCTACCTCTAAAATATAGTAACCACCTCCAATCTTCAAACCCTTGTAGATTTGGCCTCCAATGTCCAACTGAGACGAAACAAAAGGCAAATCTGACTTTTTCGGACGCAATGGTGAGCTCAAATCTGATGCAACAAGCTCCCAATATGCACCTGCAATACAAAGCCAAAAATGGAACCCCCCCAGAATCTGATATTTCTATGAAAAGAATGCAAGATTGCACTCAATATCTCCCAAAAATGGCAATCCAAAGGCACTCTAATAGCTCTGATACCATGTAAGAATTGGCTATGAAGGTAGCCACCCAAGATCTAGAGCCCTAATGGAAGCACAAGCATAAGAGAGATAGAAACAATATGACAAGAATAAACTGTATTTTGCCAATAATGCAAATAGAAATAATGTATGTATCAATGTACAAATGTAGTAGAGACCCCTTGGTTATATAGCCAAGGTGAGAACATACGAGGGCATAAGATTATGACAAGTGTCATAATCTTATGACATGAGACAACTGTGAAAAGCTATCACTCCACCTAAAGTGGGAAAGTGATAATGTGATAACCACCACAAAAGGTGGATCTACCACAAAAGGTGGAGAAGAATCACATGATGTGTCCACGAAAGGTGGAAATGATAAAATGATAACATGATAAGTCCACCAAAGGTGGAAAATCTCCAACAACTCCTATGTGGTCCCTAAGTAAACTTAACTAAGGTGTAATGATGACCTAGGACAAGGTACAAAATAATTAATTACACCAACAGTTCTTCATCAACAAAGTGGATCAATCACTCATCAAATCACAAATCTTACAAAGGAGTTGGGAAAGGGCCAATTTCGACACATCAATTGGCACCAACTCCCCCATGGGATCAAGAGTTTTCTTGCTTAATTAAGATTTCATTGGTTTTTTATGTCTTGTTCTTCGTTTTTCCTATTTTAAGCATTGTAAATGGATTTCATGGGGAATCTTTCTTTTATCTTGCATATCAATTAACTAATGTGTTTGTTTGTCATGTCTATGCAGGAATAGGATTGGGATTCACAATTACAGCATAAACATGATTAAGACAAAGTTCTAAAGAAGACAAGGAGTCTTCAGTTTTACAAAAAACACACTAACACACATCGAAGTCAAAAAGTTCACAACAGACTAGCATTCAATTTTACAAAAATACACACTAGTATCATTTGGTTGTCCAATACAACAGACTAGAATTTAGTTTTATGAAAAACACACTAGCACACATCGAAGTCAAAAAGTTCACAACAAAAAATCTTAATCAAACATCCACAGATCTCATTAAGAAGTTGTGTGCCCTTGGGTATCAACTGACTGCACATCAACTGGAGAAGATGTTAAGGACTATTGATTGTTCTGCATGACACTTTATATACAAGCAAGCAATGTCTGATTTGCCTCTGGATTGAGCTGTAATTGTTGAGAGTAGCCTTAAGAAGACCCATTTTGTAGGTAGTTAAGAGAATCAAAGGATGGAGAAAAAATGTTAATCATGTCCCTTAAAATTGGATGTTGAGTTGGAAGAGGAGTTGTAGGAGTACTCTTACTTCTATTCCTTTTTTCTCTTTTCGCCTGCTTTTGGGTTTCCTTCAACTATCGAGCAATCTTTGTTTGCTCCCTTTCAAACTCCTTTTGATGTCGTTGCCTCAGCTTCTCCTCTGCAATTTTCTATTTTTTTGCAGCACGCTCCAATCTCTTAGTGTCCCACTGTGTCAGGATTGCTTCTCTTTCTGCCTTCTTTTCAACCATTTGCTCCCTTTTCCTTTGCTATAATTCTTGGTTTCTTCGTTTATGTGCCTCTTGTTCATTTAGCAAATTGAAAAAATCATCCGATGTCAAAATTTGAGATTGCCTACTTAGGTGTAACACCCCATTGCGACCTCTATTAGATTATTGGTGCACCCTTTGTGTTGGGAGCTACAAAAAAATGCTTCTCCTGGCTATTGGTTGTTGGTCATCGACTTGTGTGCATGGCACATAGTTAGCTTCTTCGTCGCTTGATTCATTACCTTCCACTCCATCTGTTTCATCATTTACATCCCAATTTCTCTCAATCGTAAAGTAATGGATGACCTTTTTAGGCTCAACATGTGGTGATAATGGCATGGACAACCCTTCATCCCCTTGACTAAAATTCAGATGCACCCCTAGGTTTAAAGTTGAATCTTGAAATTCAAATGGTAGATTGAGACTCTCTTCATTTTCAATTGCCTCATTACATGTTTGAACTACTGGTTCTTTTTCAATTTTTGTTGCATCAATATTTTTTGTGCAATATCCTTTTTTGTTTGTTGGATTTGAGGGATTGCTTGCAAAAAAGATTTTCACAAACTATCCAATGTGTTTCTCATTCCAACCTACTATCCTCAAACAAATCTCCACTACCATGAACTGTGCCTCATCATCAGTTGTTTCACCCTTTGTTTCTACTCCCAATGTGGTTCCTTCATCTTCAACCACAAAAGTTTGGCTTGGCCCCATATCCAAGTCAAGTGCATGTCGATCTAATGGTCAAATTCTTGTTCTTCTAAAACCATTTTCAATACTATTAGGAGTCAAAGCTTGTGCAAAAGCTTTGTTGGCAAGTGTTGCCAACTCTTCCCTTCCAATGTCAAGTTGAGGATGTGCAAAGAGCCATATACTCCTATGTTGTTTGAAGTAGTTTTTGAATGGTGAGAAAACACTGACATCAAGGGGCTGCAATTTGTGGCTGCAATGTGTTGGAAGTGTGAGCAAATATATTCCCATAGTCTTTGCTTCTTCAATCGTTTTGAATGCTACATGGCTGCCATGACGGTCAAAGACGAGAAGCTGTCTATTTGTTGGTGACACCTCTCTTGGGACATTTCTTGCAAAGTGTTTTAACCATTCCACAAATAATTATTTGGTCATCCAAGCATGCTCTCGGATTGCCATGCATGCCCTTGGCTCATAGTTAACAATATAGTTTCTAATGTGTCTTTTGGACTTGAACAAATAGTAACTAGGTATAGCTTGACCTGCTGCACTAACACAAGCTAGAACAATGATCCATTCTCTTCTTTTATAAATTAATTGTGGAACACATTTGATCCATGTTTTTGCAATAACTCTCATTGCATAATTTATGCCAGTCTACACACCGTTTCATCGTAGTTCCATATTTTGTTGGGCCCATAATTGTGTTTGTTGTACTCCAAGTTGTCATAGAATGAAGAAACTATTTTGGTGTGTAGCATTATAGCTCGATCTGTGTCCACTCCTTCTGGTGTTCGAATTGTCAAATCGGGATGCCTTTGACGAAAGCCAACCCACCATGACCTCCCTAGTATCTCATTTGTGAATGGGTTAAGCCTCGCTCCAACCATTTGGGCCACCGTTGACTTGAGTTATGAGACTTGAAGGTCATGGCCAATATTAGCCGTCTTTACACCACTGCACAATTTCAGCTTCTTCTTCATCATATAGGATTGTTCGTGGCCCCTTCCTTTTTGTGGATGTCAGACCATTGAGCCACACCCTCAAACTGCTAGGAGGGATTCCCCATTTGATCGTTGAACCTCTGATTGACATTCGATTGTCCTCAACATCTGCAATGGCTTTTTCCATGTGATGCATAGTCCAACTTCTCGTGCATAGATCTGGGGTTGTCACATGGTTAGCAGGTGGCGGTTCCATTTCTACCTTGGTATTATGAACAACATGTTCAAAACCATCATTTTCATTTGTTTGTTCTGCATTTTAAAAAATAACATCCTCGTTCATGTTGACTGTTGGCTCTTCATCAACAACATTTGGAAGATTGAACATCACTCCACGAGGTACTCTAATTAAGTGCCTCCCACTTGATCTTTTCCTCTTATGCCCTGGTGCCATGATTATCAGTGATCTTGTACATTGTAAGTCATAAAATGTCAATAAACAATGTTGAAAGCGGTAAAAATAAGTTGAAATCGTTATTCAAACAACCAACAAACCCAAGAGTACCATTGTTTGCATTCTGAAAGGAGAATGATGTTTGTCGTTACCTCACACCGTGGAGAGCAGACAACAACAAACATATGTGTATGTACAGAAATTTATATAAGTATACATTTATCTGTGTAATTATATGTATACACACATATACATATATAACTGTATGTATATGTATGTATACATATAATTACACAGAAAAGCACTGATATACATTGCAAAACAGAAAAAGGCACTAATTGTGTCACTATTAATATGCAATTATAGCTATTTTATCATTCAAATCCGCTCAAAAGTCAATGGGTCTAATTCATGTTAGCACCTTTTAAAAATATTTTGGTGCCCATTACAAATCACACCTACACATTAATTGCCAAACTTTAGCAACGGACACCAAACCCTAATTAAACTTCATTTCGTTTTCGATTATTGCATGACTATAATGTTTTTTATTAGGTATCCCATTTTTTTCCATCATTTTATTTGAGTTTACATATAGATGTATGTATATGTATTTGTATAGATATATGTATACATGTATCTGTGTGTATATATATATGTATGTATGTATATATATCAATATATATGTACAATTTTTTTTAAATGTATACATATATCTATGTAATTAAATGTATAGACACATATGTATCCATCAACATATAAGACACATGTACAGTAAATGAAAAAAGTTGTGTTATATTCAACAGCAATAAGATATAAATTTCAACAAAGGTAGAACGATTACAAACTTGGGTTTTCATAAATATGCACAAAAAAGTAACCAAGGGTTTCATGTCAATAATTCCTTACTCACAGGAATACAGAAGTGTGTTTTCAGATAAATGCCGAATAAACTAGGCAAGGGTTTCATGAGATTAATTCCTTAAGCACATGTACTAGGAAAAAACCAAGCAACGGTTTTAACATATATGGCGTATAATAAATGGAGAGCAAAAAATATTCATTTAACTCCAAAAACAACTCATGGGAAAAGCCAACCACCATGAGCTGACAAAATCAAATAGCACATGGCGAAAAAGCATTGAAGAGAAATGATTTATTTCATAAACAAACAATAATAATTTTTCAATCAGCGAGTAAATCCTTCATGGGTCCTAAAATATGCAGAAGAAAATGTTTAACCAGTACCATTGTTTGCATTTTGAAAGGATAGACAAAAGATACACACATATATATCAATTTGTTAAATTAACAAGAGACAAGAGACACAGAGTTTGTAAATGAATGTGTACAATAAGTTGTGTTATACATTATACACATTCATTTACAAATTCAATAATTTGTGTTATATATATATATATATATATATATATATATATATATATATATATATATATATATATATATATATATATATATATATATAACATTGTACACATTCATTTACAAATTCAATAAAATGTAGAAGAAAATGATTAACCAATACCATTGTTTGCATTTTGAAAGGATAGGCAAATGATACAAACATATATATATCGATTTGTTGAATAAACAAGAGACAAAATATAAAATGACAAATATATGTATGTTGGTTGTTGTATGTGCAATGGAAAGTAGAAAAATAGTAACACATACTACAGTAAACAAATGGTAGTCTGTTGTATTGGACAACCAAATGATACGTATTTAAACAGCGGTAAAACGAAAACAGAGTTATATATGTATATATGTGTGTTTGTATATGTATTATTGTATATATGTATTTATATGTACGTATTTGTATGTATGTATATGTATATATATTTGTGTATATGTTTTTAAATACATAATACACATGTATACACATATTAAATGCATATATACAGACATATATATACATGTATATATGCACAAATATATATACACGTATATACATATAAATCTAAGAAATGACCAAACTTCGAAAAATGGCCAAAAATAGACTAATATAAATACACGTATATGCACAAATAAATTTCAAATATAAACCCTGAGAAATGACCAAAAATAGAAAATGAACACACAGATTATTGAATTTATAAATGGGGTTTGTAAGGAAAAACTCGTCACCAAAAAATACCTTTCATTTACTTATAAAGCAAAGTAAAAAGAAACTGCATAAATATAAATGTTAAATGCACAATTCATGAAAATAACCATAAGTAGAATGTATAAAATACCAACCTGAAACTTGGGACATTGGAAGAATGTGCAATGATCCCTCACGATGCTCTGAATTTTGTAGAGAATAATTCTTCACAAATAGCAATTGTGAATGCCATTGGTTGTTTTCCCCCTCTTATTTAGGAATTTGAATCTGGCAATTGAATGCATTCAATTTGGTTGTTGTGTTTCAAATTTGAATTTGTAGCTATCAGTTACGTAGGTTTTTAAAGATGATATGACTAAATTTTGCATTATATTTGGATTTCATATTTATTTGGGGAGTCTTACACCAATATTTAATTGTGCAGGTTGTAACGCCCCACCACGCAACCCTAGAGGAAGTTGCATTAAACTACTTAAACAGAATAATTTTTTTTTTAAAAGTATAATTAATAAGCAAGTTCACAACTAATGCCAACAACCTATAAGGTTACGAGACATAGGTTATATAGAACCTCAACAAAAAACATGATTTAAACCATGTCAATTAATTAACTAATAATTAAAGCACATACATTCCAATAAGATAAATTACTACAAGCATAAAGAGATAATCATCAATTTCATTAATCCATAAATTAAACCATAAGGTTACAACACTCATTCCCCAAATGAGGTTAGCCATCAATAATATTACAATTACAACATTCCACCTCGATAACAAAGAGGGGCAAAATAATACAAGAAAACTGAAACGAAATAAAGGAAGAATTGATACTGAAACCAACGAGCTCTCCAACTAGAAGTCTCGTCCACACGAACATGAAGATAGAACCCAAAGGATTTAGGTGCATGCCAACCAAGTGGAACCCAAAGGCCCACCCCCCGTGCTAGGAGATAGTAACCAGGAATCCTAGTCAAGACCATCTACCTCTAGACACAGGCTAACATAAACTGAACCAAACTGAAACAACCAATCATATGAACCTCACAAGTACATCCTAAGGTACATCACAAATACATCATAAGTACAACATAAGATCAACACAACATGGTCAAGATGTTTCCAGAAATAAAGCAGGACAAGTATGTTATGAGAACCATACACATAATAAAACACCAACCATGGTCACATCAGGTATGTTACGGAAACCATACCCACAAAACACAAGAACCAACTATGGTCACACAAAGTGTCATCTCATAGCACATTATGAGTTACCCACAGTGGATCATCGGATGGTGGCCTAGTCTGATCCTCGGCCCTCATACATACTAATACGAAATCAAAACTAGCAGTTGTCCTAGATAGAGTGTCATCGCACAACTCGTCATGAGTTACCCACGGTGAATTGTCGGATGGTGGCCCAGTCCGATCCTTGACCCTCATACTTATTAATGTTGAACCAAATACCTTTCATACAGACAAGATAGATGACTTTGCCGTTATCGGCCTTCCCACCCATCCCAAGCCTAACCGAGCACATGGGTCCATGAGTGAGGCATTAATATCTTTTTTTTAGTGTGAAGTTAGTCCTAAGCTGCTAAGTGTTGCATTTAATTATCACTTGATTAAACCACTTATAACGAGTTACCCTGGCACCACTTCGTGTGCCACCCCCCATTACAAGCCACTCTTCTAATCGACAACACACACACACCAACCAAACATCGATGGTACCAAGGTGCAACAAACTGGATAACATGTCCACTCCTTTCTCAGGAGGTAACATAAGATAAAACATCTCCAAACACTGGAGGAAACAACAATAGCAAAATTGCTCCTGACCGCTCCTGACAAAGAGACACACATTACAAAATTCATTCTTTACAAGGAAACACGGATCCCATAATCCGCTCCTCAACCAAGGAGGTACAAACATCCCCGTTTGCAGAAACCGGGTACTAACATAAACATAACCTCATACACTGCCCACAAAAATTCACAATAGGTTGACATACAAACGACAACCACAGAATTGAAATTCACATCAGGAAGACTTATTAAATAACACACTTAATCCCATTTCCAAAATAGAGCACGAGGGACATGTTCATTGAATTCAACTGAAGGAAACTACTTTTGGATATTCTAAATCCATTCCTCATTAACGTTCAGTAATCTATCGCATTATATAACCGATACAAAATGTCTTTTCCAGACAAGGGAGAAATTACAACTCAACCCTTACTTCCTTACTAGCATTTAAATAATAATAAAAATAATCATTTATTCACATAAATCAAAATACATTGATATCAATAATTATTGTTTCCTCGTTTCACTATAACCATTTTAAAACAAATGTTTCACTTGACTTGAAACATATTATTTTAAATCAAACTATTCTCTTTCAAAAATAATGTTCAAAATAAAACAATAATTTAATTTTGAAATAACATGCTTCCCTATTTACTCAAATTAATTTAAATCATGCCATTAACGAAACACCCTTTTGATATAATTACACCCACAAAATATAACCCTTTTAAATATCTATACCATTACAAATATAATATTATAATATTTTATCCTATTATATTAATTATTAATATATACTATATTATCTATAATATATATTAATAATTTAATATAATAAAATATATTATAATGTTTATATATATATATATATATATAATTTTATTTAATTAAAATTTATTTTACCCAAGGGCCAATCGCACCTCGATTTGAGCGTGCGCCCTAAACTCATGGCGGCTGGCTTTTTTTTTTGGGCCGCGGTTTCCATTAACCGGCGACGCGTTTCTTCTCTCGATCGCGAGTGTTATGCAGGGCGACGGAGGGGGGGTTTCTAGTGGGGCGACGGGTATGAAGGTGGTCGGCGGCGATGCCACACAGTCCGCCCTCGGTGGCGTTATGCTATGCACAGCCGACCACCGGCGGCGATGGCGGCTGCGCTAGCATCACCGCGGTGAGGAGAGGGGACGATGGCGGGGGAGACTGGTGCGGCTCCCCACAGCGCCTCCATGGGGGCGGCTATGGGTCGAACCCCAACCCCCAACACAAAACAAACTTTTTAATTTTTATTTTATTTTATTTTAAAAATTCTCCTCTTCAAAACCTGCGGATTTTTCTCAAAGTAAATCCCAATTTTTTATTTTTAAAAAAACACAACAAGGGCCAAATTTAACATACATAATATATATATGTTTATATATGTAAAATAACATTTCCACAATAGAAATTTGCAAAAATAATTGAGAAATCAAATTGAAAACACAAATTTTCCAGCCAAGAACACTTTTCAAACAGATATTTTTGCAACAACATAATCAAATCTATAGATCCTTTCAAACTCAAAATTAATTTAATAACATGAACCTGGATAACTGATGTTTGAGCTGATCTAGACGATGTTCAACTCCTTCCTCTCATCCCCTTCTCAGATCAGCAAATTTAATAGCTCCAATACAAAACCCACAAAATTGAAATATGTTTCCTCCCTCAATTTCAAACTTTTTCTCCAAACTTCAAGATCCAAAAATTGAAAACCAAATTCAACCATAAGGATGAAAAACCCTAAAAAAATCCAGCAACCCCCTCATAAATTCTAGAAAACAGAAATTGCCAAAATATCTCATTTTTCAACTCTTTGAATTTAAATCATTTTTTTAATTTTTAATTCCAAATTACTCAAATTGACTTTCATGAAATTTCTTTATTTTCAGATTCAACAAAATAACAATAATTTCAACATAAATAAATTAAATCCTTTCAACATCGAAAATTTAATTAATTAATAAATAGATTTAATCCACGATTAAATTATTTATTAATTAAATTAAATCAATAAATAAATAAATTATATTTCGACAAAATCCAGATTACATTACTCAATTTAAATGCATTAAGCTATTTAGATCACCCAATTTAACTTGCAATTAAATAACAAAGAGAGGGCACAACATTCAAAGCAACACAATCTGACACACACTGACGACATACAAAAACTAGGGTGACGACTTGACACGAAAACCTAGCTACTATCTCCCAATCGAATACCGTTGGTTATTGAACACGCTCCAACTTGTGAACCCAGGAGTCGATGTCTTGTACCTGTCAACCTGTAAATCAAATAACCAACAACATATAATATATCCAACATAAAATACACACTGTGAAGAGGAAATCACGGGGTCGTAAGGCATTCGCGAGCGAGTGATACGATACCGTCCCCTTCACCAATACACTGCAAATAATTGACAATCTAACATGCTAGTATAATCCAAAGCATAAACATCTTTAATTTGAATATCCACTATGCTAATCCAAAACATGGAATAAAGATATCATATTAATATACCATCACAACAACAAACCCACACGAGGACACACTGTCCAACCAAAACGCAAAACGGAGGGGTATTACACAGGTACCTAGAGGAAATGAAGTAAATACACGTATCTGCCAAGGAGTGTGTGGAAGACAGTGCATTTCAAATCCGATAGAATTAATAAGAGATTGTGATTATATCATGTAAAGCACTATTAAGTGTGCATGTGTAGTTGTTAAGATAATATGTAATGAGAGATAAACATTTGCAAGTGGGGGTGTTTGTAACAATAAAAAATTTATATTAATTGTAAATGAACCTTTTTTATGTGCAAGTTGACTTTTTTTATAAATGCAAATGTATGTTTAACTGTCTATTATGATTGGTCAGTTACACAATGTGTTTGAGCAGCCATTGGTGTTGTTGCAATTTTTTATTTGATAAAATAAAGTTTTTTAATGGATCAAAGTGTATTTTTTTGGGAGGTGGAGTGAGCATGGAGGTGACGATAATTCAATGGGTGGCGATAACTGGGACATCTCCCCTAATGCAGTAAAAAACCACGTGTACTGAGCTTTTCTAGCGGCGAAGATATATTTTTTACTCCTATTAAAATTAGATTCTAGTTTAAAAACCATTCCCTTTAAAATCAATTTTATTTGTATGATTATAGCATTTTCCTAACATTTGAGTCATCTAGTATATATTTTTATTTATTTTTTATAATGTAATAAGATTAGAAATACTACGAGGATGACCCCGTAGTGTGACGGTAAGTCACAAGCCCTGTTGAGAGGGCAATCTCATGTTCGCGACTCACCCACTGCATGCAGGTACGAAAGGAGGACCAAGGCTCGAGGAGGCTTGCACGATGTACGAAGGCTGGTCACGATACACTGGGCTCGTTGCAACAGAGGATGCAGATATGAATGGTGGTATTAAGCCAAACGCTTGGCCCCGTGGCAAGTACAGATGCTGATGCTGACGCTGAAAGGAGGTCGAGGCTCTGGCAAAGAGGGAGCAGTAGAGGTGGCGAGTGTCAGAGGAGGGATTCCATGGAGTGATAAGGCAATGGATCGACCGGAGGTCAGCTGGAGCCAGTAGAAGGAAGTAGGAGTGGAGAGATAAGGTATGAGAAGGCATTAGTGGAGTGATAAGGTGTGGTGGAGCGATAAGGAGAGGAGGAGGAAGGTTGCGGATGGAGTAGAGATAAGAAGAGAAGGAGAGGAGGCTGCGGGTGGGTGAAATTGCGGAGAGATAAGGAGGCTATGGAGAGGTAAGGGAGAACGGAGAGATAAGGAGGCTACGGAGAGATAAGGAGGTTGTGGAGAGATAAGGAAGTTGCAGAGAAAGAGGAGGACGAAGAAGGTGCGGTTGCAGGAGGAACAGGGGGAGGCGGTCAAGTGTTTGAATCAGGAGCTAGAGGCACAGCAGGCTCACCCATCGACGGCTGTTGAAGACAGTTGCTGGAGAACCATGACAAAAAAAAAGTCCGCAATGGAAATCAAGGAAAAATGATGGGGATGAGGCTCCCCAAGAAATGTGGCCTCACTGGTTCATAGCTCCAATCAAAAGCGCTTATGGATCAAAAAAAAAAAAGATTAGAAATACTACAATGATTAGAATACAGAACAGCTAAGGCTGGCAGACAACAAACCACTGGAAAGAAGTCTAAGACTAACAGACACAGTTGAACAATTAAGGACTACAGCTAATGGCAGCCATAACCATAACATGTATTTAAATCAGAAATCAAGCTATTACCTGTTCACTTACACAACAACAAAACAAACAAGAGCACTGCTTAACAGAAGTCATAGTTAAAAAGATATAGACATAGCTGTTGACAACCATAACAAACTGAGCATTTGCCACCATTGCTGGAGGCTTAATCCAAAGATGTAGGCACTAAAGGAAATTGAACCAAGAAGATAGTGCCAATACAGCCACAGAGCTGAAGCCATCTCTCCTCAAAAGAGTTGAATCCATAAAGAGAAGATGCATCAACAGGCGGCCAGTCTTCCAAACAAATCTAGCTTGATCAAATTCCCCTTCGAACACCTGTAGCTGGGATTGCAGACTGCGAGCAAACCATCATCTCAACCAGCAGCAACCAGGGATTATAAGCCAATAAAACTGAACTGGTCCCAAGGAACCCAGAAACAGGCCCCTGAGCTACAAGACGAGGTCATTCAGATGCCACAGGGACCTAATAGTTGTGCCTTGTAAAATGTTTATTGACAAGTAAGTCAGAACTCAGAACCAATGGTGTCAGCCAGCATATGTGAAATTGAGAATACATGTTCGCATACTATTGTAGTCATGGCTTCATGGGCATTTTTTTTCAGATTAAACTAAAAGAGAAATTACAAACAGCAAATTATAGCTGCATAATCATGGACGCGGAGAGTCAACATACAAGCTGCTGAACAAGACAAAACAGAGCACAAGGAGTATGACCAAGTTACACAGGACTTGGAGCAGCAGCTTAAGATCATAGGCTGAACACAATAGGTCCAAATGAAATGAAGGAAGGAGGAGCCCTATATTTTGATTCCTACAAATCATCTGGTATAATTTTAATCAATTTTAATTCATCTTTCAACCATATCATAGGAGGGGTGAACTATGTAGAATTTGAGGTGTAAGATTCAAACAGTTGCATGTAAACGCTACAGAAGATAATCAATGTCTAATTTAAAATAAAGCGTAGAATTCAGGTAAATAAAACAAAGCACAAATATACCTGGCCAGGAAAGAGGAAGGCTGAAGTGGGTTTGTAGTCAGCAAAAAGGGCATCGCTAATAGAGGTCTGTATAGCCATATTAGAGCTCATATACATCTTTAGCTAGACTTGCTCTCTACCCATCTGAAACTATTACTCTTACCACTCTGTAAATTCAAAAAACTTATACCCTTCTTTAATAAATGGGCATTGCAAATTCTATTACAAAGAATATTTATTAAGCAGAAGGTGAAAAGATATATGTTGCAGAATGTAGCATGGTGGGAGTGAAAACGCCATTGGAAAAGAGAGAATAGCATACACAGGCAGAGATCCGATTAGAAGGAAAAGACTGTAGACGGGCCTAGTTCATTATTTTCCTTATCTATATTAAACTACCATGTGGAAGTTATTTAATAGATATACAATAAGGTCAAAATCTATGATGTATTCAATAGTGGTCATAATTTATATAGTTGACATTTGATTCAATGAGTGAGATTAACGTAGATGTAATTTTTTTTTTTAAATTGAATTTTGTACTGACTGTTTCCAATATGAATCAATGAAATTTTTACAATTATTTAAAATAGAAAATTAAATACAAACTATAGAAGTTTTGCTCAAATGATTTAATTCTATGTAATGATTGGCTAAACTAATGAAAGAAATTGCATGTAACGGATGCATGAGCATTCTGCCTTCGGCAGGAACTAATAAATATCTAAAGAAGGATATCTTTCAATTTATTATATATAAGATTATTTTAAATATATATATGCTAGTTGTTATTCACAATCAAACTTATATAGGGAAAATATTTCAGTATAATAAATAGGTTGTATGGCCTTTTAAAGGCATATAATTCCACATCATGCTCTTCAGATATTCCGAGCATTCTCTCAAATTTCTCCACATCTTCCAAAAGCCAGATTCATCAAGAGCGCACTCACTGAAATGTTTCACACGGAATTTCCATTCTCTTTTAATAGCATTGTATGATATAAATTCTGCCCCCTGCTCTTTGCTTTCTCTTTTCAACCATTTCTCAAATTTGTCTACTGCCACACCCTCCGTACAATGCTGACCTGTCTTCTCGTCAACACATTTAAATTTTAACAAGGTTATCTCTGCCGGTTTGTTAAGGCCCTGTCCTGGAGGTGGCATTTTACTTTCATTCATATAAACAAGAACCTCACACTCACGAAATTGAATTATACTCTCTAAATCCAGCCGCCTAACATCAGTTTCTCCAGGAAACTTAATAGACCCATAGCCTTTCCTTCCAACAACAAAGTCCTTAACCCGGCGGCAATAACCTGGTTCAGCACGTTCTTTTGCCACAAGTTCTTGTATCTTTGGTTCAGTATAGTAGTCAGAATGTCGAAGTTTGGGCATCAGGGCTTCAACGTCTGCACCGTGCTCGTGAACAATAGCAGCTTCACCAGCTCTATGGCCAGAGAATGATATATAACCATTTCCTCTGTGATTATGCTCCTCGCTAGAACCATTCTGTCTGGAAGATGATTTTACAGGACCATCAACTAGCTTCGAAGACACCATATTGTTCTGAATGTTTGCATCCTCTATACCACCTGGCCAATTTTCTTTGGCATCTGGAAAACAACAAATCCCAAAAGCTGAAAACTTCAATATAAAACTTCCTTGCATTTAATCACAAAAAGCTGTAGCATATTATATCCAAAGATTACTTTGGCTATTAAGGTTAGAAAAGTTACTTTCAGGTTCCTGTGCAAATGCATCATTTTCAAATAACCGAGTCCCATTGCTATCTTGTCCCACAATTCCTGAAAATGCATACAAAATGCATCAGATGGCAGCAAGATGGCCAGAAAACATACTGATTAATAATGTTTCAATTTTTACTCAATGAATCAAAACTCAAGAATAAACAGCTAAATGTAATAAATCCAAGCTATAATAAGGAAAATAGTTCAGTATAATAAATCCAAACTTATAAAGGAAAATATTTCAGTATCTAACCATGATCATTAATAGGAACAGCCATTTCCTTCAAGTTAACAGCTGGCTTGCACACCATTGAGAGAGAAGACTGCTCAGGCTGTCGAATAAATAGTGCCCTTGGATTTTCCCTGGGGATGAAGAACATGGTATCTGCCTTTGGATTGCATGGTAATTCTAAACCATTGCTGAAAAGTGATACCTGTGTTACAGCAACAAAAAATTGAACAAGGTTAAATTTAAAATTCAGGAATAAAATACAGAATCAGATGGTAAACCAAAAATATTTGTAATAATAGGTCAAGTTTATTTACCATGGGACCATCCTTTTTAGAATTATATCTTCGTGAATGCATGTGGATCCTTGACCTTGGAGCTATATACCGTGGATATAACAGGGATGACCTTACTTGAGTAGGTTTTTCATTTACCTACATACATAATCATTTAGCCATGCATAAAGTAATCAAATAAAAATAATATATATGCAACAACTCTGTTGAAATCATTGGTTACAGGCATGGTAGATATTCCATATTGAATAGATGGAGCAGATCCTGCACTCCGGCCAATAGAGATCTGAGGCATTGGTGGGAGAGTTCCAAAAGGATTATAAACTGGCTGTGGTGTCATAACCATCATGTTCTGTTGAACACTGTAACAAGAGAAGATGGGAATAAGTAAATTATGTTTAATGATTGATTTTTCTAAGCATTTCAAGCAAGACAATAGTCACAGAATCTCACGGTTGTCCAAAAGTGGTCTGCCCAAAGGCTGGAGTTGATGCAGCACCAAAACCATTAGAAGCAACTGATAGAATCCACAAGAAAAAGCATGTCAAATCTCACAACCCAATATATCATGAATGACTATGAAACATGAATCAAACTACACACTCAAAATACCCAAGTGCCTCGCCATTTTGAATTCCACATACCTGCTGCCTGTGGCTGACCAAAATTACCGAAGGAAAATGCACCATCCTGTGTCTGGGTGGGAGTAAGATTTTGGAATCCACCAAACAGGGAAGGCTGCGAATTCATATAAAACCAATCATTAAGACATAAACTCCGCTTGAACCATAACATTCAATGCACAACAATTGTAGATAAAATTGATGCTCAAAACATAAAGCATGCAATAAAAAAACTATATATGAATGATGTTACTAGCAGAAAAAAAATTAAATTGTGCTAACTTAAACAGAAAAATTTCATCAAACATACCGTTGACTGTTTAAGGCCTGCTGGTTTGCTCTGTGACATCATTGATGTTGTGCTATTGGAAAACAAGTTACTTCCAAAAGTAGGTATTGTCTGGCCAAAAGCATTTGCAGTTTGCCCGAAGGCAGGGGTATTTTGACCAAAAACTGGTGCGGACTGACCAAATGCTGGTTGTGACTGGCCAAATGCTGGTTGGGACTGGCCAAAGGCCGGCGTGCCCTGGCCAAAAGCAGGCGTGGATTGGCCAAATGCTGGTGCAGACTGACCAAATGCTGGTTGGGACTGGCCAAAGGCCGGCGTGCTCTTGCTAGATAACTGAGTGTTTGCAAATGGGGTACTTGATCCGAATTCGAGAATTGACAGTAATGATGGAGTTGAAACAAACAAAGATGCAAGTTGAGAAGCTTGGCCAAAAGGTGTTGCACAAAAATCTGGAGAACTTGATGTGCCAAAAAGAGAGGCAGAAGATGCCCCTTCGAAGGCTAGTGCTGTTGATGGTGATGGTATTGTCTGGCCAAAGGTAGATGGTGTGGACTGGCCAAATGCTGGTGCAGACTGACCAAATGTTGGTTGTGACTGCCCAAATGCTGGTTGGGACTGGCTAAAAGCCGGCATGCTCTGGCCAGGTGACTGAGTGATTCCAAATGGGGTACTTGATCCGAATGCAGGACTTGACACTAATGATGGAGTTGAACCAAACAAAGATGCAGGCTGAGAAGCTTGGCCAAAAAGAGTTGCACCAGATGCTGGAGAACTTGATGTGCCAAAAGGAGAGGCAGAAGATGCCCCTCCAAAGGCTGGTGTTGATGATGGTGATGGTGTTGTCTGGCCAAAGGCAGATGGTGTTGTATGGCCAAAGGGGCTAGATTGTGTTGGCTGAGAAAAAAGACCACCTGCAGGTTGTTGACTTGCAGGATTTGGCTCACCTGCATTATACAACTGATTAGTTTAAGAGTTCTTTATGAACAGCAAAGACCAAATAATAACAATAATCAAAATTCTTGATATATACCTTTGTCACCCAATTGATAGTCCTCCCATCTTAGTTCCTCATGACTCTTCTCCTTGTATTGTGGCATAGCTGATATAGAAAGGAGTTTTTGAGGCATCGTCATTTGCCCACTGATACTGCTGCCTCCACGCTGTCCACCAAATGGTGTTTGCCCAAAATCTGGGATAGTGAAAAGAAACAATGAGAAAACATACAATGAATTATAAAAACATCCAAAATCCTGAATTAAAAATGTACACAGGCTAACAATTGACACTACATTAATAGAGAATATAAAAATTATGGATGCTACAAATCCAACTAATTAGATCTAAAGAAAAGAAAAACGTTTAAACACGCAGATCATTCAAAGGTCAGCACATATATTGAATTACAACATATAGGAGCACACAAAAAATCATGCTTACCAAATGCTGATGGGCTGCTCCCAAATGCTGGGGTTGATGCTGCACCAAAAGCATTAGCTGATTGAGAAGATGATGAGTATTTACTAAATCCAAAAGCAGGATTGCTTGTTGCACCAAATGCAGGATTTGATGTGGAACCAAAAGCTGGTTGACTAGTGGCACCAAATGGAGAACTTGATGTGCCAAAAGGAGAGGCAGAAGATGCCCCTCCGAAGGCTGGTGTTGATGATAGTGATGGTGTTGTCTGGCCAAAGGCAGATGGTGATGGTGTTGTATGGCCAAAGGGGCTAGATTGTGTTGGCCAAGAAAAAAGACCACCTGCAAGTTGTTGACTTGCAGGATTTGGCCCACCTGCATTATACAACTGATTAGTTTAAGAGTGCCTTTTGCACAGCCAAGACCAAATAATAGCAATAATCAGAATTCTTGATATATACCTTTGTCACCCGATTGATAGTCCTCCCATCTTAGTTCCTCATGACTCTTCTCCTTGTATTGTGGCATAGCTGATATAGAAAGGAGTTTTTGAGGAGTCGTCATTTGCCCACTGACACTGCTGCCACTATCTGTCTCATTAGTGGTATTGTATGGTGCTACTCTGCTACCTCCACGCTGTCCACCAAATGGTGTTTGCCCAAAATCTGGGATAGTGAGAAGAAACAATGAGAAAACATACAATGAATTATAAAAACGTCCAAAATCCCTGAATTAGAAACATACACTGGCTAACAAATGGCACTACATTAATAGAGAATATAAAAATTATAGATGCTACAGATCCAATTAATTAGATCTAAAAGAAAAACGTTTAAACACGTGGATCATTCAAAGGTCAGCACATATATTGAATTACAACATATAGGAGCACACAAAAAATCATGCTTACCAAATGATGGGCTGCTCCCAAATGCTGGGGTTGATGCTGCACCAAAAGCATTAGCCGATTGAGAAGACAGTGAATATTTACTAAATCCAAAAGCAGGATTGCTTGTTGCACCAAATGCAGGATTTGACGTGGAACCAAAAGCTGGTTGACTAGTGGCACCAAATGGTTGACTACCAAAAGCTGGTTGTGTTTGACCAAAATTACTTCCAAAAGGACTCGACTGAGCAGCACTTGGTGACCCAAATCCAAAAGCAGGATTGCTTGTTGCACCAAATGCAGGATTTGACGTGGAACCAAAAGCTGGTTGACTAGTGGCACCAAATGGTTGACTACCAAAAGCTGGTTGTGTTTGACCAAAATTACTTCCAAAAGGACTTGACTGAGCAGCACTTGGTGACCCAAATCCTCCACACGCAGGCTTTTGCCCAAATATGGATCCTGCTGCATAAGACAAAAGGAGTCAAAATAAAATCACAATTATAATTTAAGAAGTTCATCAATTGACAATACAATTACCTAAAGTCTGGCTAATGATCTTCAATCTTACTCAAAGTATGATTATTAAATGAGCTTTAAATACAGACCATATTACCAGGTTCTATAAAATAAAAGAATGTCGTGTTTCATCACAAGATGAGAATTGAAATATCAGAAAACAGAATTTTATATCATCAGTTATCACAAACACATTTTGACACCATATGGCAAAACACTAAATTGCAGACAAACATATATCCTCAAAGACGTGTATCTCCACCAAGATGAACTATATTACAATAAGAAATAATTGTGAAAGAAAGTACTGCAATTTACCACTTTTTTGGAGATGTACGTAGACCTATATTGTTAATATTACCGAAACGAATTATCTTATTCAATTTTTAAGTTTTTTCCTTGTGGCAAGAAATGTCTTGCCTGAAAAAAAGAGAATTTCAATTTTTTATTCTCTAACAACCAAACTCAATACATAATATACTTCTATAATTTATTAATCTATGAAAAAAACAAGATTGAAGAGATCATTTCCTCTTCTTTAATAATCTCATTGTAACCATTAAATTTGCGTTATTTAAACTAATTGCGAATTTCTAATTTACTGGAGATTTATGTAGCATTTGAAAACCACATTATATGACCCTTAATTATGTCATCCAAGCAGAAGTTGTAGGTAAAATAATACGTAATTTCAAACATTAATGACACCTTTGTTGCACACATGGATCATTCAAAGGTTAACACATATATGAATTACAACATATAGGAGCACACAGAAAATCATACTTACCAAATGCTGATGAGCTGCTCCCAAATGCTGGGGTTGACGTTGTACCAAAATCATTAGCCGATTGAGAAGACGATGAATATTGACTAAATCCACAAGCAGGATTGCTTGTTGCACCAAATGCAGGATTTGACGTGGAACCAAAAGCTGGTTGACTAGTGGCACCAAATGGTTGACTACCAAAAGCTGGTTGTGTTTGACCAAAATTTAATCCAAAAGGACTTGACTGAGCAGTGCTTGGTGACCCAAATCCTCCAAATGCAGGCTTTTGCCCAAATACGGATGCTGCTGCATAAGACAAAAGGAATCAAAATAAAATCACAATTATAATTTATGAAAATCATCAATTGACAATACAATGACCTAAATTCTGGTTAATGATCTTCAATCTTACTCAAAGTATGATTATGAAATGAGCTTTAAATACAGACCATATTACCAGGTTCTATAAAATAAAAGAATGTCGCGTTTCATCACAAGAATTTAAATTTTATATAACCAAATTGAGAATTGAAATATCAGAATACACAATTTTATGTCATCAGTTATCACAAACACATTTTGACACCATATGGCATAACAGTAAATTGCAGACAAACATATATCCTCAAAGACGTGTATCTCCACCAAGATGAACTATATTACAATAAACAAAAATTGTGACAAAAAGTACTACAATTTACCACTTCTTTGGAGATAGACCTATATTGTTAATATTACAAAAATGAATTATCTTATTCAATTTTTAAGTTTTTTCCTTGTGGCAAGAAATGTCTTGCCTGAAAAAAAAGAGAAAATTTTCAATTTTTTATTCTCTAACAACCAACTCAATACATAATATACTTCTATAATTTATTAATCTACGAAATAAACAAGATTGAAAAGATCATTTCCTCTTCTTTCAGAATCTCATGGTAACCATTAAATTTACGTTATTTAACTAATTGAAAATTTCTAATTTAGTGGAGATTTAAGTAGCATTTAAAAACCACAATATATGACCCTTAATTATGTCATCCAAACAGGAGTTGTAGGTAAAATAATGCATAATTTCAAACATTAATGACATATCTGTTGCCTATCCAATATAGGTAAAGAAATATAGACAAGACAGTGTTTCTTGAATCTAACAAGGTTACCATCCTTAAGTTTTGTTCATTTTATACTCAGCTCATATGTAAAAGAACATTAAAACCATAAAGAAGCTGATATGAGTTTTCATCATCAACTTCCAAAAAGCATTTACCCGTGTTCCTGCTTTTTTCCAGTATATGTTAAAAATTGAATGAAAGGAAATGAATTGAGTATTCCTATAGCTTAATGGATTTTGTTAGGAGTGAAGAAATACATAACAATTGAAGACAACATTTGAAGGTTATTTCACTTGCTCTCTTTCATTAGTAAGGTGGAAGGGATTGTGAGGCATTTAATTTATAGCCAAGGAAATCAAACTCAAATGCCAATACATGCTTAAAAGGATGATAAAAGTCCAGTTTGTGGCTAAAGAGAAATTGACCAGCAGGAAGCATGTACCAGTTGGTGAAGGATGGGTAAGCTAGAAAAAAAACCTCAATTGCAAGAAGAATCAACAGAGCTGTAAACTGCAAAAGTCGAGTAGTTTCTTTGGTTACCTAAATACACACCAAAAGGATTTGTCCTAACCAAGGATTAAGAGACAGACAAGAATTCTCAACGGCAAATGTTGTTCAATGATTTCATTAGCCTAAATTTGAATGCAAAAGAAAGCATGACACGGTCAGGGTTTGATAGATTAGTGTCTTTAAAATGGAAGACTTTTTGAAACAATCTAATTTAGAATCACAAAAAATCTCGAACTTTTAAAATTAAAATGGTAAGAAACATACCACCAAATGGACTGGAGTTGGAACCAAAAGCAGGTGAAGACAATGCACCAAATGCTGGAGTGGCCAATGGTGAGGGACTTGGTGTTGCTGCACTAAAAGGACTTGTACTCGCAAAAGGCCTTGCTGCAAAAGGACAATTAGTTCCAGTATTTTGTTGTCCAAAATATGGTTGTGCCCCAAAAGGACTCGTGCCAGGTTGCCCAAATGCTGTTCACCAGAAAACAGAAAAAACAAAGAATAGCAACCCATGAGCAGAGCCAAAACATCATTAAATTCTCTATCCACAAATAAACCAGGTACAGACCAACTTTCCCCCAAACTAAGTATACAACTAATCCATTCGATTTGACCCAAACCCCATTTAAAATCAATACAAAATCACTAAAACTCATCCAAATTCATCCCTAAGCTGCCCTAATTTTGTTCAAAATTGCTAAAATAGGATTGGAAGGATCGAGATACATACGATTGGATCCAAACATTTTTAATTCTTGTAGTCACCGATCCTGCGGACACAAAAAACAACCACAGTAAGCACTCAGTAAAATATATTCATGCCCACACGATCCTCGTTGAAACAAAACACACAAATATTTCATAGAAACGTCAAAAACCACTTAACGTACATGCAATCCAAAATATGCTCTACGTGAAATCTTTGAAAAGTGCCCTAGAATGCACCGATCTCTACTGTTTGTTTTGCGGATTAATGGGTTTCCAATACAATTTTTGAAGTGGAAATGTGAAATTTTATCATTTTAACATGTCTCACACTGCTAAACCTGCCTGATGTCCGGAAACCTTCGTCAGAGAGCTGATTTATTATGTGTTAAATGCAATTGCTAATTATATTCATAATCAGAAAGGGAAATGGATGCCATGGATACACCATAACTGCGAAATAAATTGTTGCTCACTCCCTCACCATTCAAATTTAACTGCTGTTGGGTCGCGAAAATATACAACTGCAGTTTTTCGTGGATAAAACACAATTTTTTCCAAAGACTGCCGGCATTTTTTTCTGTTTTAATGCCAAGTTTTATCCAGTTCACAAAAACAATCGTCCCCTTTCTTTGTAGGAATATTTCATGCACAAAAGAATCTGCATTGGACGATCTTCGCTCCGCCATTGCATGGCTCATTCGCCTTTGTCCCGCATTATTTCTAGCCGGCGCCATTCTGCAGACCTGCAAGCAAACCTGAAAGTAGATATGATATGGGATTATAGGGCTCCCTACTTGCTTCTATTGAATTTAGAGTACATATAGTTAAATATTAAATATTAAAAACAATGTTAATTTAAAATATAAATTAGCTATGGCATCTTGTGCAATGGGTACGTGAAGACTTTTGGAAAATCAATTAGAAAAAAATTGGTTTATTTTTTACACATTTGTATAGTAAATGAGATCAATTAGTAGATCATTTAGAAAACGATTTTAATATTATTATTAATTTTTTAATTATAGAATAATATTATTATATTTATTTTTTTAATTTGTATTATTTATGTCATTATTATATTAATCTATTATATTTATTATTTATGTATTAACTATTATATTATTATATAATATAGCATTATATATTAAAAACCAAATTATTTATTATATAAAACTAATTAAAACTAATTAATTATGTCGTAATCTTAAAACCTAACTGTGCTCATTATTAGGGCTGTAATTTATGCTAATTTATACTTAACTACCTAGAATAAAGGATGTCAAAAATTTTAAACCTAATAATATGTATTTGATAATTTTGTTAAAAAATAAGATATAATTTTTAAATAGGATTGAAACAAAACTTTTGAATAAGGAAAATAGTTAAGCTCTTTAACCATAAATATGTACATGCATGGGTCCATTTTGTTTGATTTTTCTATTGTCTTTATAAATTTCCCTTGTTAACTTTGGCATTATTGATACATAGTTTAAATGTTTGGAAACTTTGATTAATTTAACTGTCAAATGTGATTGTTAGCAATGTCATCCACCAAAAGTTAAAATAAAGAGGTGAAAATTATTCAAAATACATAGCACACCAACAAACAACCAAAAACTCTCATGAAATGGATTTCTAAAATGAGACTATTTGAACCTGCCTGACATAGAATATGCACATGGTACATGCACTTTGAATAACAAACAAAAGGACAACATTATATTGAAGAAAAAATGGAAAGAATGCTCATGTGGTAGTGGCTTGCAAGTTTTATTGAGTTCTCAAACCAAGGTGCACAACTTCGTACTATTCAATCCACATTGGAAAAGGTACATGGGCTCCGGAACCCTATCAATTCATATAAGAGAATGTGTTTGAATCACTCAAAATTTGCTTTGGGCATTGGGAAATGGTGGAAGGAAGTTAAAGTATGGATTCAAGGAAACGTTGGACTCTTGGAGCACCTTGAACACAAAATAAAAGATTGGTGTCATAAGGTTTTTGGCAATCTCTTCAAGTGGAACCTAATCCCTAACTAGGGAATCAACAAAAAAACTGATCCAAGAGCAAGGTTTCTCAGATGATATGGCTTCTCAATAATACTCCTTAATGCAAAGGTGAGCAAAAACCTAGGGAGAGATCAATAAAAAATGGGGACTCAAACACCAAATTTTCTTGTAATTAACAACCAACACATTATTTGGTCTTTTGAATCAAAACAACAAAGAAGAATTACCTCCAATTGAAATTATACAAGAGATGACGATTGCACTCTATATAGAATAATTTGAATAATTCAAATTTACTTTAGATGAGTTCACTTGCGTGTGCCTTATGAAATCTGTAGTGGAACCAAATATAATCTAAAGTGATATAACATTTTGAAAAGGCATTCCTACAAGGGGGACCATCAATGATGAAATCAACTTGATCCATTCATGTGGCTGTTGAGGTAATGAGAAACTTTTTAATCAGAGAAATTTTTATATTGAAAGAGTTTGTAAGTCCAAAATTGTAGAATTTTTTAGTGCCTAATAAAGCTCTTGAATAAAGGGAAACCATGGTAATCAATAGATCCAATATCTACACATTTGTAACACAACCATTGTAACGAGGAGAAGCATGTCTTTGGCTTTGGTCTACATCACAGAGATGGATAAATGTCTCAGCAATGCAATCATTGCATTCCATAAGATAATCCTATCTTTGAGGCATTCTATCATACAATTCGCGTGCCTTTTCTATGCTTCCACATTTTGCATACATGTCCACTAAAGCATTTCCAACTATAATATCTGGAAAATTTCCTCCATCTATGATGCTTCGATGGGAGTATATTGGCGAAGGCTGTGGAATTTGGCTTTACACCTGCCAATTGCATTTGCTTAAAAGTTTCTAAAGCCTTCTCAACAAATCTATTTTGTACATATCCAACAACCATTACAATCGATGAGATGAGATCTTTTCAAGTATTTTGTCAAATAGTTCACGTGCCTTGTTATTGCTTCCACTTTTTGCATGCATATCTACTAGGGCCATTGCTACTATAAAATCTGACAAAGTTTCTCTATTGTTTATGCTTTGATGGATGTACATACTGTTCCAAAGCAACAGTATAGCACTGATTGTACAAAATTTCAAAGGTAATCATCTCCAACATGCACATGTCAAAGGAATAGATATCCACCAGTTCATTGTAATCCTCTTCATACAACTCTGGAGCCATGAATTCAAGTGTACTAATCACAATATGAGCAGCTCGATCGCTTCCAAGGGTGCCCGCAAGACCCAGGTCCCCAATCTTCAGACTGTCGCTATTGCCATTCACAAAAATATTACTGCAATTCAAATCCCTGTGGATGATGCAAGGTTCTTGGCTATGTAAATAATGCAGATCCTTGAGAATTTGTCGTGCCCTGTTCTTTACAGCTTTCATGGAAACATGCTTGTGCTTCTGTCGATACTGTCTCAGCGTCTCAGAAGTGTGAACCCCAGTAATAAAATTCACATGTCCAACCCTCTCATTCAGCCATGCATTATAAAGAGTTATTATATTTTATTGTTCAGGGATTTCAAAAGCTAGACTTTTGCAAAGAGTATTTCTATTGCATCGTCTTCAAGGCACTTCAGAGACACCTTGTTCCATGCAACCTCAATTTCATCTTCCTCATCAAAAGCTCGGTATACTATCTTCATGGGCCACAGGCTACAACCTCATCATATTGGCCATACCTTCTAATTGGGTCCATTTCCACAAAGGGCTCCATATCCTTGTCACCGCCATAGAATTCTACTATTGGCATTTCTTTTGCCGAAAAATGAGAAAACCTCCTTACCCCGTGAAACTGAAGTCTGGGTCCTCTGGTCTAGGGCACAAATTCTCTAAGGACTAAAGGAACGAATAATCCATTTATTGCATGCACTCATCTCCCCATTCTGGGTTCTCTTCCCTCTTTAGTTGGATCAAGGGAAAAAATGAATATTGATATTCATGTGGTGGATCGAGAGGTGGGATGAGGTGGTTTGGGATGCTTGCCTGGCAAGGGATTTATGGAGGGATCTCATGCTGTCACTTAATCCGAATCAGGGCGATCCGATTCTTGACCAGGCGGCTATCCTTCGCTCCCAAAAATCTCAAGCTCTCACTTATCCTCAAGTAAGGCATGGTCCATGTAGGAGGTGTAAGTCGATCTCAAGATGGGACTACTGTGCACGATGCTCCACTATCCCTTTCTATCACGCAACTTTAGTATGGCAAAAAATGATTAAGTCGATCTCAAGATGGGACTATTGTGCATGATACTCCACTTTCCCTTTCTATCACGCATCCTCAGTATGGCGAAAAATGATTAAGTCAATCTCAAGATGGGACTGTTGTTCATGATACTCCACTATCCCTTTTTATCAGGCAACCTCAGTATGGCACAAAAATGATGGGCGGTTGAGATTTGTTTCACTGTCAACCAGGGCCTCTTGTTATGTTTCAACCGTTGAAGGATAAAATGAACTTGGAAAGTTCATATAGGGACACACCTTCAACGTAAATATAAAAAAATAGGGGTGAGTAAAAAATAGAAATTTTTTCTTTATTTATAAATTTCTAGGTTAAAATCTAGAATATCATGTTGGAGTAGAGCATGTCTTAAAAAATATTAGCTATTGTTGGAAATAAAAGTTTTGAATATTTCATCATCTAGACTAAGGTTATTTCAAAGGTTGTTTTTCAATTCCAAAGTAGAGCTAAATTAGTTTGGTATCAAATAAAAAGACCAAATGGCCTAGAGGAGAGACCATGTGATCTAGGGAAGGAAAGGTCAAAGAAATGCAAGATAGAGAGGTAATTTGGATGAGAACTTACAAGGTTGAAAGATCTTGAAGCCTACTTGCCTCTTGAGGATTATGAGAAGGAACTCAAAAGTTGAAGGAATCAAATAGGATCCATAAATCCTATAAAAAAGGCTTATTGAAGAATAACCAACCAAGGGATTAGGGTTAATATTGAATTCCTTGATTTTAAATATGAAACAAATCTAGAGATGTTCTTAAATTTGGTTCAAGAATTAGGGAAATTCTATGATATGGAGGTAATTTAAGGAAACCTAATTTTGGTCACCCATTGACCTTTGTATGGCCAAAGTCTTATCCACTTGAACCCTATGAACTACATATCAATAAGGGTTGTCCTATTTAATTCTTCTAACAATATGGAGGACTTTATAAACAACACATATATTGTAAATTCCTCTCTATTTTTTCCTTCTTCGCCTCCTTAGACTCTTTTTAAACCAAATTTTCTCTCTTTCCCTATTAGTTGAATCTTGTTTTAACCCTTACTTTAATCCCCGTCATATTAGTCCCATTAATAATAATCAATGTTACTCCTATTAATTTAGTTCTTAATTCATCCATCTCAATTTAGTGCTACAAATCCTTCTTAGGGACTATAACCTTAGTTTATTCATTTGAACAAAATTATCCCAAAATCAATGACTTTGCATCATTTGTCCCATTTATCCCATCAAAATGTCATCAATTCCCTTGTATTGTGGAGTTTCATTCATTTTCCTTTATTATTATGTATATAAAATTTTCCAATATGTCATATTCTTTATCACTTCATAGTTATCAGTCATTATACACATTCTTCCATTCTCATTCTCCAATAGTCCTAGGTCTTTGTGATTTTTCCTAATTCATTTGTCTCCTTTATCTTTTTACATTCATTGTAGCCCACAATTCTTAACTAAATCCTTATAAATATGCTCATTAGGGAATTATCTATTTCTTGTAACACTGTACCTTTACTTTTACCCTCTAGTTTGCCATTCCCTCTTCAAGGGATTCCTTTGAATTTCACACCTTTTTTTTCATGTCTTCTAATCCACATTGGTATAGTTAAAATTTTCCTACTTTCTCTTGTTGTACTTTATTACTTTTGTTGACCTTTATTATTTCACTATTTTTTCCTTAGCCTTTTAGTTTCCCTATTCCTACTAACATAGTTATTTTATTTAAATTTTATATTCTTGTAATGACGCAAATTTGCACCCAAGAAAATAATGATAAATCACTTAATTAATAGGCGAATATGAGAAATGATAAAATCTAAATAATAATGTATTATTTAATCAGAAGGGTAAGAGTTAGTTAAATAGTGTTGTTCGTCAGTCAAGACAATTTTAGGTGTATACATTTTGCCCCTTTTGATACAATGTAATTTTGAGCATTGTGTCAAAGAAAAATAAAACATTCCTACTCAAGAGTTGCCCCAATATGCCCCAGAGTTGCCCCACTATGCCCCAGATGGGATAGCATGCATGCCCATTTGGAAAATTTGGTGAAAATTCTGGATAATATACCAAATTTTTCAATAAGATGATGTGATGTGTTTAAGTGCAAGGATTGGCAAAAGAAACGTTGGCAAGAAGAAAATGTTAATAAGAAGTGAAGAATAGTTAATGTTGTTCGTCATTGATGAGTTTGGTTTTGCTTGCATGGAGGCTTCATATCTTTAACAATCCTTATTGATGTAGCAAATAGACACGATGCACTAGGGTATTGATGACCAAGGTGGCATTGTATCTATTGCGTGGACTCTGACTCAATAAATAAAAAATATTATTTCTCATACCAGACATATGAAAACTATGTTAGAGTGTATGGGTGAGAAGCTTTAAAACATGTCAAACTGGTAACACAAAAGGTATTAAGAACCTAATATGCCACCGCTACAAGAAATGATTCAAAACAACTTCCATACACAAAACAAAGCAAGTATTTGCCATGGTAGTATAACAAAAATATCCACAAATATAGCAAACTGAAATGACACTCAATTTCCCTCATTCTGTCCTCTCTAAACCCTTATGGACATCCTCAAGAGATCTTGGGAATGAGTCAATAATGTAAATTGAAAATATAAGATAACAAAAAGATAAAACAATGTTCTTATATCACTTGCCATATATTTTTGGGGATAGGGCTATTATCCAGTGTTGATCATGTCTATCGTAGGAATGGATCTATTAAGACATATCTTAGGATATTGTTGGTGAATTATCGAAAGATATGTAATTGATACGTCAGATTTGTTCTCCAATTATGATCAAATCTTTGTGATTGTTTGCTTGAAAGTTCCAACTTTTGATGTTGCTTCGTTTGTTTTTTTTTCATCAAAAGGTGAGTGTGAAGATTTTTTTATTATGGATGATGTTTTATTGCGAATAGGTGATGATGAAGATAGTATTTTTGGAGATTTTCAAATGTTTTTGTGTTTTTTGATGTTATTTGATGTTATTTTTGGTGTTTTCAAGATATTTGAATATTTTGAATTTTGTTACTAAGTTGAAAGAAACCATGATAGAAACCTAAAGGGACTGACCTAAGGCCTCAGGGGCTCATCAAAGAAAAACCTTGCCTACGTTATACACATAGAGGCTCGTAGTTTTCTTATTTTGACTCAAAGCATAACATATTTTTGGAATTCAAACAACATTGATAACTTGGATTGATATTCCACTTCTAGTTCTAGAGGATATATTGCAAAAAATCTACTTGAACTAGCTGTGAGGTTCAAGCAAATGTTCATATCTTATATTTTTGAGTGAAGGAATAATCCAACATTGTTGTTTTGATCATTTTCTAGATGTTTTGATTTTCAATGTTTTGACCCTGCTAAGATGCCTAATGATCTAATCCATAACCATCTTTGGGAAGTTGCCCCTAATTCGAAACAAGACTACTTTCTTAGATCAATAACGAGCCATGGTTGGACAATGCTTTATTTATGGAACAAACGAGTGGATGCTTCAGATAATATAGATAGATAATGATGCAATTCTTATTCAAACATAGCGCTTGTTTTCCAAGTTTTCACTATGGTACCTATTCTAGAAGCGCCACAAAGTAGTTTTCACTTAAAGAATGTTTCTTTCTCTTTACTATTTTTCTTGCTTTTTTATTTTTTTGCTTTTTTATCTTTCTAATTTTTTTGGATTTTTACCCTTTTGCCTAGGGTATTCTGACATGTTTTATGTGTAGAACTTCTTGAGGTGGATGTTGTTTAACGGTTCGACTAAGGGTTATACTTCAAGAGTAGCCAACTGATAACCTCTAGATCCGTAGCTTGTTGTGATAATAACTGGGCCTAACCAATTGGGTTCAAATTTGCCTTTTCCATCTTGATTTAGTTGTACCTTTTGATTATCTTTGAGGACCAATTCACCAGCCTAAAAGTTTCTATCTTTGATCTTTTTATTATAGCTTCGTTTGAGCTGATTATGATAAACCTACAGATGATTTAATGTGCTCAAACGCCTTTCATCTAGGAGTTCCAACTCATTTAATTTGGATACTTGATACTCTTCATTGTTCACCATGCCTTTTAGTGAGATTCATAATGAAGGGATTTTGACCTCAATAGGTAAGACTACTTCTGATCCGTAGACCAAGGAGAAGGGTGTGGCAACTATAGGTGTTTGTATACTAGTTTGATAAGCCCGTAGAGCTAGGTTTAGTTGTACATGCCAATCACAACCGACACCATTAATAGTCTTCTTTAGTATTTTCAAGATGGTTTTGTTAGATTCTTCAACCTGGTTGTTTCCTTGGGGGTAGTAGGGCATGGATAATCTATGCTAGATAGAGAATTTGGAACAATGTTCTTGGACGTCTTGATTTTTGAATGGGGTTCTATTGTCCATTATAATTGTTTAGGGAATTTCATACCTATAAATAAGATAATTCAAAATGAATTTTGATATCTATTTTCCAGTGATGTAGGTCAATGGAATTGCTTCTATCCATTTAGTGAAGTATTCAGTTATTCTAATTATAAACGTGTGCCCATTAGAGGAAGCAAGAGAGATCTTACATGTTAGGTTTAATCCCCATTGTGAAAAAGGCCATGGCGTTGTGATGGGTATCAACTCCTTTGTTGGTGCATGAATGAGGTCATTGTGCTACTGGCATTGGTGACACTTTTGGGAATATTTAATACAATCTTGCTCCATGGAGGGCCAATAGTACCCTATTCTCAGTAAATTTTGGACTAGGTTAGGCCCGCTAGAGTGGGACCCACAAACACGTTTGTGTACCTCTTGTAAGGTTGTTTGTGCTTCTTTTTCATTAAGACATCATAGTAACATGTCATCTAGATTGCAACAATATAGAGTATCTCCTAAGATCGTGAATCAGGAAGTCCTACGGGTAAAGGTCTTCTTTTGGGTGGGTGTTAGGTCAAGTGATATGATACCATGTTGGATGTAATCAAATGTGTCTTGGTACCATGGTGATTTAGGGCCAACAACAACACACTAGTTCTAATTTTAGGATGTTGAATGCTGGTATAAGAAGTTGCTCCACAAGGAACTCATATACTTGGGAATGTTTAGCGGGATATCAAGAAGCGATCCTATTGTTGCCATGGCATCAATTGCTTTGTTTTTTATCCAAGGAATTTGTTCAAAATTTATGGTGAAAAAGTGTTCCTTGAAGCTATCTACCATCCTTTTATATGACATCAACTTGTCATCTTTTGCTTGGTATTCATCATCCACTTTCTCGATCACTAGTTGAGAGTCTTCGAAGACCTATAGTTCTTTTATTCTCCATTCAATAGCCATCTTGAGCCTTGTGATTAGAGATTCATACTCTGAGATATTATTTGTGCATCATAATGAAATTTTGTATGCCTTTGGTATACTATCTCCCTGTGGTGTGAGAAATAGGATACCTGCTCTAGAGCCATGTTGCATGTGGAACCCATCAAAATACAAGGTCCAATGACTTTTTTATTCTATATGTAATATAATATCATATGGTAAGCCTACTATGAGAGGCTTATGATCCTCCATCGGTGCCTTTGCTAGTTGTTCTGCTATTATTTGTCCCTTGATGGATCTTCTATCCACATACTCTATGTCGAAATCACTCAAAATCATTACCCATTTAGCAATTCTACCTATTAAGGCTACTTTTGCTAGTAGGTATTTTAGTGGGTCTACCTTTGAAATCAAATTTACTTGTTTGTTTAAGATATAGTGTCTTAGCTTCTCTGTCGCAAATACATTCGAGACACACACTCTTTCTATGGACGATTAGTTCAACTTGTAGCCCACCAGTATTCGATTGATGTAGTAGATCACTCTTTCTTTATTATTATCATCTAGCTAGGCTAGGAGAGCTCCCAATGTTCCTTGTGTGGTAGACAAAAAAGATCCTTTCTTTGTTTGGAATAGGCGGTATCAAGATTGGAGGAGTAAGTAGGTATTCTTTGACTTGTTGGAATGCTTGGTCACATCTCCCATCCCACTTGAAGGTGATGTCTTTATGTAAGATATGGGTGAATGGGTGACATTTGTCTGCCAGTTGTTCAATAAATCACCTGATAGATTTTAGCTTTCCTTATAAAATTCTCAGTTGTTTTAATGTATTCGGTGAAGGCATATCTTGTATTGCTTTTACTTTCATAGGATCTACTTCAATTCCCCTTCTTGACACTATATATCCTAGTAGCTTTCCGGATGTAAATCTGAACACATATTTTTTGGGGTTGAGTCTTAGGTTATACTATTCTAGCCTATCAAACACCTTTGCAAGATTTTTCAAGCGATCTTATGTTTTGATGGACTTTGCTAGGATATCATCCACATAGTCTTCCATGATTGTATGTAGCATACCATGGAAGATGGTCATCATTTCTCTTTGATATGTCGCTCTTGCATTCTTCAAACCAAATGGCACTATATTCCAATAGAAGGTCCCCCAAGCACAAGTAAATGTTATTTTGTGTTGATCATTAGGGGATATTTTTATCTGATTATATCCAGAAAAACCATCCATTAATGATAGCATATCATGCCCTGTTGTTAGATCCATGATCATGTCAATACTTGGAAGCAAGAAGTCACCCTTTGGGCAAGCTTTGTTCAAGTCTTGGAAGTATGTGCAGATCCTTATGCCCCCAATGGGATTTGACACTGGTACTAGATTTGATATCCATTCCAGATAATTGATGGGCCTGATGAAACCCACATCTAGTAATTTCTTTCGTTCAACTTTTACTAGTAGTTCTATTTGAGGATGCATTTTCCTTAGTTTCTATTTGATAGGTTTTTCTCTAGGGAATAGGACCAAATGATGTGCCACTAATGTTGGATCTAGTCCAGGCATGTTTGCATAGGTCCATGAAAAGTTTATCTTTTTTTCATTGATGAATGTTGTGAAGTTTCCTTTCTCTTTAGGATCAAGTGATGTCACATGGTATGTGATGTTTGGGTTCTATGTTATGCCAACATTTATGGATTGTGATTCTTCTACTAGGAGTGTTGATCTTTCTTGATATTTAGATATGGGGAGTTTGAACCCTCCATCCTTTTGTTCCTCAGAGAGGTTTTCACCTTCAGATGCATCCTTTATTTTCTTCTTTTCGGGATTCGATAGAGCCATACTATGGTTTTCTCTAGGGGGTCGTATTTTTCCTATTTTTTATTTTTTATTTTTATGACTAGAGGATACAATCTTCCCACCGAAGTATACATCATGTTCAAGTTCCATGATGAACCCTACTTTGTGATCTATTGGTATGTCCATTTGAAGTCCCATGAACTCTGCGATTGCTTCATCGTTCTGGAATTGATTTGGAATAGGTGTATGCTATTGTTAGTCCCAATCTATCAAATGTGGGTAGCAGAGGGGTAGGCTACCATGATTATCCGCAAAGCTTATGAAGGTTTTTGAAATGGTTAGTATGGCTCTGGTATCATTTTCCCATTAGGTGTCTAGATCATCATCACTTGAAACGGGGGAACCATATCTAGTGATAAAGGAAGGAGAATCCCATTTGTACTCGTTAGAGTCTGTTTCAAAATAATAAGTCATTGGGAATAGTTTTGATGAATTGGAGAGGGAACCTATCAATGCTAAAGTTCTCAAATAATTATTTGATGGGTAAATCATTGTCCATAATGTGGTAGATATCCAATGCCTTAATGTTAGTAGTTTCTTGTTTTGTAATAGAGGTTTTTCCAATTTTTGGAATAACTACATCTTTTGGCTCATAGCCTAGTCCCATATTTTTCTTTCTTTGTTACATAATGAGAGGCTCCCATCTACCTTGTTTGTGTAGCCCAAGGCCACTTGTTCCTTGATATCCCATTTGTTTAGCTAATTGATAACCTTTATTGTTAGGATCAATTAGAATGGGTTGTCTTTTCTTGTTCCTTTTGGTCCTCTGTGTAGATCAAAGATGACAAGTCTTCTTTGAATAACTCTTCATCCTTCATATCTCCCCACTTGGTGAAAATTGTGGGTTTGGCTATCATTTGTACCATTTGAACATATTTGATCTCCTTTTGGCCTCCATAGACCTTAGGCGTTGGTGGAAGTATGCCAATGCAAAATTCTTGGTTGAAGTGATAATTTCCATTACCCTTGTCAAGTACTTGAACCTAGGTTTCTATTTTTGGTTGTTCACTTGATGTGACCTTGGTTGAGGTTGATAGTAGTGTGGAAGGGTCAACATATGAGAATGAATGAAAGGATATGTCATTATTGGGTATATGCTGGATTTTATTATACTTCTCCTCCAATTTTGCACAAAAGTGGAAGGGTTCAGGATCAACATATAATGTCACCTCTTTCCCTTCATGAGAAAATTTTAGGCATTGGTGAAAGGTTGAAGGAACAACTTGTAATGTGTGAATCCAAGGGAATCCTAAGAGGAGGTTATATGAAAACTCAAGGTCAAGTAATTGACATGTAGTTTTTTTGATGGCTGGTCCTATCTGCAGTAGTAATCTAATTGTTCCTTCTGAATTCCTTTCAAGGTCATCATAGGCCCTTATAGTAATGCTCTTTCCTTTTTCTATCACATCTTCAGAATACCCCAACTATTTGATGAATTTCAAGGCAAAAATGTTTAGACTCACACCATTATCCATCAACACTCTCTTAACCATGTTCTTGTGGACACCAACCTTTATGTAGAGAGCTTGGTTGTGAAATGGATTTTGTGGAAGGTATTTCTCAAAAAAGACTAAATGGTGATTGGTCATGATTTTGCCAACCATGGCTTGGAATTGATCTAGATTGAGGTCGTCAGGGACCAATGCTTCTAATTATTTTTCTAGTATCTCCTTATGTGTGAGTGATAGTTTTAGTAGTTCTAGGATTGAGATCAAGGTAAGAGTCTTCTTCAATTGTCCCACAATGTTGTAGTCATTTGATGACTTAGCCACGGGCTTAGGTGGGGCTCCTTGTATTGTAATTCTCCCTCGATGGGTAGTTACATTATAGTTGTTGTCTCCACCTCGTATAGTCATTGCATCTACCGCAGTGTCATTTTCTTGAGTGAGGGTGCCTAGAACTGTGTCACCATAAGTGTAGTTAGCATTGTGATAGTCTTGGTACTTTCCTTTATCATTCTTACTAACATGGTCTAGGATTGGTTTTGTGTATATCTAGAGGTCCATTTTTCAAGGATGATGTTTGAAATCCACTTCCCTTTTGTCTATCAAGTCTTGTACATGAGGTGTTTGAGTCTCATGCAATTTTTTGTTGTATGTCCTTTGATTTTATGGAACTCGCATAAATCCTTCTCATTGTACCATGGTGTTTTGAAGCTTGGTTCCTCATAGTTTAGGTGAGCATTGACCTTGATGAGGTTTTGTTGCACTAGCTTACACACGATTGTCTCAAGTGACTCCCCTAATATAGTGAAATTCCTTCTTGGTTGATTGTATTGTCTCTGCTGCCCTCCCTGATATGTTTGTTGGTTGGTTGCTTGATTGTTTTAAGGATATGTAAGTTGGTTGTTTTGTACATTATTAGGATTGTAGCTTGTTTGTGCTACTTGAGGTTTGTTTTGAGGTACATCTGGATTTTGTACATTCCATACTACTCTTGCATCCACTACCCCATTGTGTTGTGATGTTTTTATTCTTGGCCCAAATTTTTGGTTTTTCATTTGAATTAGAGGAATTGTCTCTTGGGTTGTTTAGCTTGATCACTCCTCTTGCTACGAGGTATCTTTCTATGTGCAGTCCTTTTTCAATGGCCTCTTCAAATTTTATGGAACACAACATGGTAAGTTGGTAGTTGAATTCTACTTGGACATTTGAAACAAATATGTTGACTAGTTCGTTATTGGGAATAGGTGATTTGCATCAACTAGCCTTATGTCGCCATCATTGAAGGTAGGAGGTGAAGGATTCCCCTTGAATCTAATTGATTTTGTATAGATCCATGATGGTGATGTCTTGTTCTATATTGAATGAGAAGTGGGTTATGAATTTGGTAGATAGTTCATCAAAGCTTTTAACTCTCGGTGTTAGATGGGTGAATCACTCCACGACATGACCAATAAGACTACGGGGAAAGAGCCTCATGAGGTAAGAGTCATTTTTTTGGACTTCCATGCATGCTACCAAGAAACATCTCACGTGTTCTACTAGATCTCCTTTTCCTTTATATTTATCAAACTTTGGTATCTTGAAGTTTTTTTGGAAAGGGAAGCATAGTGATGGAACGATTGAAAGGAAATGGACATATATCCTGAAGGGTATAAGTTTTCTTTGGTTTCCATACCTACATGTCTAATATTATTTGGTTCATCGCTTGTAGTTGCATTTCCATCTCTATCTTTGGTATTTTTGTTTGTGAATATTGTGTGTAATAGCCTTGTTGTCCTACCATGTTTTGATCATAAGTTGGGTAGTGCGAAGGTACATGACCTTGGTAACCATGATGGGTGGAATGAGAGTTAAATCCTTGTTGAAGGTAAGGAGGGTTAGCTCCTTTTTGGATGTAGGGAGGGTTAGCTCCTTGTTGGATGTAAGGATGGTTAGCTCCTTGTTGAATGTAAGGAGGGTTAAACCTTGTTGAATTTAATGAGGGTTAGCTCCTTATTGTTGAATGGAAGGAGGGTTAGCTCCTTGTTTTTTTTTTGTGGAGGGGTATATTGGTAGTGCGTTAATGATACACCATATTGTTGTGACGAGCTATACTAAAGGTTTCTCTGATGGTGCGTTGGCAGGTTACCTTGTTGATGAGATGGATTGGGAAGGGTGCCTTGTGGCACACCTTGTTGTTGGGGTGAACTATAGTGAAGGTTTCCCTGATGGTGCATTGGCGAGATACATTTTTGATGGGACGAATTGGAAAGGGTGCCCTATGGCACATCTTGTTTTTGGGGTGAAATTTAGTGAAGCTTTCCCTAATGGTGCATTGGTAGGTTACCTTGTTGATGGGACAAATTGGGAAGGGTTCCCTGTGGCAGACCTTGTTTTTGGGGTGAACTATAGTAAAGGTTTCCTTGATGGTGCATTAGCGGGTTTTTTTGTTGATGAGATGAATTGAGAAGGGTACCCTATGGCACACCTTGTTATTCAGGAAAACTATACTAAAGGTTTCCTTGATAGTGCATTGGTGGGTTACCTTGTTGATGGGACGAATTGGGAAGGGTACCCTAAGACACACCTTGTTGTTGGCACTATTGATTGAGAAGGGGACTGTATGACCCACCTTGTTGATTTGAAAGGGTACCCTATGACACACCTCATTGTTGGTACAGTGGATTAGGGAGGAGATCGTATGAAATGTTTTGAGGTCCGTATTATCCTGGTGGTGGATTGTTGTTTTGTGGTACACATTGGGATGGAACTCCTTGATACTATTGGGCCACTACCACTTGTTCGATTTGAGTTGGTTTTCTATACAAGGGGTTCTCCATTGGTTGATATTTTCCTTGTGTGAATATGGGTGACATATTTGGGATTTCCAATGGTTTGGGTATTTTTCTTACCATTGAGCTATCTCCTAAGGGAATGAGATAAGGATCTTTGAGACCTTCTATGTTGAATTCTATAGGAAATCTAGCACCACTCTATGCTAATTTTAAAAAGTAAGTGTTTGGATCCTTTCTTAGGAGTTTGTCCATCAACTTGAGCACCTTGGGATTGTTTGAATGTTGAAATAGTTCTTCATCATTTATCTCCTCTTCACTATCCCCCTCCTCTATAACCACATCCTTTAGGTTCTTGTTTTCTCTTTCTATTACTTCTTGTTGTCTACGAATTACCTCTTCCTCACTAGGTGTTGTGTTGAATGTGGGTCTCTTTTGAGGTGTTTCAAGGTCATTTGGCCTATAGCCCCATGGGCCACTTTCATCGTTTGTGGTGTTTGTTGGTGGTATGGTAGCGTTGATTTTTTTTCTTCCATGCTTTTATATATATTGTGATCTTATAATTGCCATAACCAATTACCAAGATTTTGTGAATGTTTTGTGACCCCTAACTATGGAAAATAATGCTTTTGTTTTTGGATTTTTTGTTTTAAGGGAAATGCAATTGCGTTTGTTTTTAGGATTTTCTATTTTAAGGAAAATGAATTTGCTTTTGTTTTTGGGATTTTCTATCGGGTATTTAAATATGGTTCACCCATTAAAAAGTGTCTATAAAAATTTCTTAGGAAGAGTCTCAGTTGCAGTAAGATTTCAAGATGTGTCTCTTGATAAACTTTTGACTTCGACGCTTCTTTGATAGGCATAATTTAGATTTTTGTTTAAGGATTTTGTTCTTTCCATATATCATGAAGGATGGATACTTATTGCCATGCAGGAGGTGGTAATATGGGTCTTTCGGCTATGAGGTATGCTTTCTCTTCCTCTTTATCTAAGATGTTTGCTACATTTCTCCACTGATTTCGGGTTTCTTTTGTCTTGAATATGAATCTTCTTAAACTAATAACTATTCTATTTGTTGTCCTTCAATCAATTCAAATTTTGGTTGTATGATAGCTGGTGCAAGGTTCAATTGTTGAATTGGAGCAATTGGTCGCCAAATGGTCATAAGGTGAAAGTGGGGTTTTTTTTAATATGGTTGTTGCAATTCTCAGGACCCTAAGGTTTGATCGATGTTTTGGGATGACACTATTCTTGGAACTCAAAATGTTGAATGGCTTGGATCAATAATTCATTTCTTCTTCTAGAGGATATGTTTTGGAAAAGATTACTTGAACTAGCCTTTAGGTTCAAGCAATTGTTGATGTCTTAGAAGTGTGGTTGAGAGAATAATACAAGTTTGTTTGTTTTGATTTTGATTTTTGAAAGTAGGATGGAATGTTGAACATGGATGAAGGACTATATGACGTATCTTGGGTTCCCAATTATTTTATTTTAATAAAGATCTTGTAACCAACTTCAAAGCATTTTTTTAATTTTTAGTAGAATATAGAGAAAAAGTGATGGTTTTTGAGCAAAAGCGGCTAGTTTTATCAACTACGGTCTGAATTTTGTCAAGTGTGCTCAATTTTTAAGAAGCAAGTGTCCTAATGTTTTGCAAGTGTGGCCTCTGTGGGTATTCTTTCAAAAAAATTGATTTGCATAGTCAAAAGTGAGCTTTTTTGGAAAGTGCAACCAATTTTTGGTCAAGTGCTTTGGGAATTTTTATCAAATGTGACACAAAAAGATCAAGTGTGACTAGTTTTGTAGCATGTGCGCTAGGTTTGTCAAAAGCGATAGATTTTCATAAGTATTTGTTATGGGACAAAGAGAAAAAGTGAGCTATTTTTAGCAAGTGCAACCAATTTTTGGTCAAGTGTGGCATAAACAGTAGCAAAAGCGGCCTTTGTTTAATTTCGTGTTCCAATTTTCATGTTTGGCAGCAACTTGGATGATTTTTCCAGTTTTGGATGATTTCGTTTGATCTGTTTCTGAGATTTGGCAAGTGATATTATGCAAAATAATAATCAAAACTTATGTGACCTAAATGTCTACACTTCAAGCATGTTTTCCTCCTCGAAAGCTCAAAGTTCATAGAGGTAGAAATGCTAAATTTATAGTTTCCAATGTTTACTTTATTCCCTAATGTGACTTGAATTGTGAGCCTAAATATCTGGAACCCTTCAAAGATAATTTTTTAAGATATCTTTTAGGAGTGCAAATAGATGGCTCTTTTCAAAGGATTCACACTAAGTCAAAAGGGTTTGTCATTTTAGAACCATGTTAAGTGCTTGTTTTGATGTATTCATTTTAATGTAAGAATAGAGATTGATGTTAAATATTATTTGATGGTTTATGACCATTTTTAGAAAACAATATTTACACCTTAAGGAGTAGGTACGTTCTTCTCAGTAGGCTTGCCTCATGCCCTTCATAGTAGAAGAGATGACTTTACATGAAATTTTATGGGAAAATATAGAGATATGTAAAGAATGAACTCTTAATCTCTATATTTCCACCAAAAAATAGGACATGACAAGTAACTTCTTGGAAATAAATTCCCAATGCACCACTTTAAAGAACTCGTTGGTAGAACTGGTTGGCCTCTACAACAAAAGGTTTTAATGATAACAAACTATGAACACAATAACCGACACTCACTCACTAGCCACTTAAGGCTCTTTAACCATTCTCGTTCCACTAAAGGTGTGGGATTAGGTTCATTCTATTGTCAACAAGGCTTGAATATACTTTCTTATGATTTCACAACCTTTGATATAGCCCACCAGTAAATGTGCTTCGAGACCTTGCAATGAGTTCTCCAATGCAGGTTGTGTCTCAAAGAAAGCACCCTCTCTAAGGATAAAAGATAAAATGACCAAAATGCAAAACTAAAAAATGATTTTTCATCACCCAAGATCGCCAAAAAGATGCAAGGGGAGAGGATAGACACTTTAGTTTTCCAGACACAACAAACACAACATACACTTCATTTTAATTTGATTCTTTTTAAGTGCCTCAAGCAATGCTATCCCCAAAATAAAGTGTGAATAACATAATAGTTTTTCTTTTTAATTGCACCAATGTGAAGTGTTATAGACTTTAGACAAAGATATCGCAATGTGCAAGACAAGAAATTGATTTGTTCATTTTTAAGCCCAAAACTGAGTATTTGTTCTAAACCTTGTCTTAATGCTCAACAAAATAAATTGTGCGTTCATCAAAAAATTGAAATCGTTTGGTCAACAAAAGAATCAAACATTCAAGGCAAAACCAATTGAAAGCTTCAAAACACCCATTTTAGAGCACCTATTGAAAGCATTTGTTTGTGGGATACTTTTTATTGCACAAATATGAAATTCTCTAATTTAGAAAGCTCAAAAAGGTTCATTTTAGAGCACCAAAACCGAAAAGTTCATTTTTTGGGTTCCTTTTATTGCACCAATCTAAAATTCTCTAACTTAGAAAGCTTGAAAAAGGTTCATTTTAGAGCACCAAAACTGAAATGTTCGTTTGTGGGGTTCTTTTTATTGCACCAGTCTAAAAAGCACCAGTCTAAAAATTTCTAACTTAGAAAGCTTGAAAAAGGTTCATTTTTAGAGCACAAAAATTGAAATGTTCATTTGTGGCGTTCTTTTTATTGCACCAATTTGAAATTATCTAACTCTATGAAAGCTTTTAAAAAAAATAAGAATTCTTTGATCTTTCGTCTTCCCTGCAATAAATGCATTAGTTTTTTGTGGATAATCACCTGTTATACATTTGCAAATCTTGCATAAACAAACATTAGTACCTATCACACATTCAAATCAGGTACCCGTTAGCGTTAGAAACTGAAGATTAACTTTCAACTTTTGAACAAAAGCTTAACCAGGCAAAAGCGAGAGAAAATGTCAAAAGCAACCCTATCAGAGAGAAAAAGCGCCAAAAACAATTAAAAGCGCCTCTATTTTTGAAAGCGAAAGTGCAAGAAAAAGTCAAAAGTGTCTTTGTTAGAGAGTAGAAGCACAAAAAAATGTCAGAAGCGCCCAAAAATGTGTCAAGTGCAAAAAAAATTTGGAACCTGTGCGTGAAGATTTCTCCAATGCGCTTCCAAAACTTGCAACTTCAAATTTAGCTCATAAAATCGTTAGAACTAAGGATTATGGTCCCATAAGGCGTGCCAAAATGTGTAAGGGGGAAATTGGGATGATGCAAATAGATCAGATTGATGATTAGAAACTAATCTAAACAACAAAATGTTAATTGATTTATGCCCATTACTCATAAAATGTAACTATAAAATCAAGAATTCAAGAAAAAAATTGACACAAAGCAATAACAATGAATTCAAAATGAAACAACTTTACCATCCTATGTCAAAGTGTATTTGTATTGATGTATGTTGGATTGTTTAATTCAATATGAAGCCTTTATTGTGCATGCGAGAGCTTGAAAAACGTGTGTACATTGATTGAAGATGTGGTTTGAAGCTTTGTCAATGTCGATTAAGATCTTGGCATTACTTCATTGCATAAATTGTATTGATTCTCCCATCCTTTTTTGAGAGGAAAGAGGTTTGTTATATAGAATTTGTAATTTTGAATGAGTGCTTTGGATTGTGTAGTAGAATATCTTGATCGATGGTCAAAAGATGTTGGGAGGATTTGGATGGGCATAATCTGTGCAAATTGATTACGTAATTAGTGTGATTGAAGAAATAGATTGATTATTCAGGAAATAGATTGATCAGTCAACCAATCAGAGTGAGCAATCAGTGGTTCGTAATTTGCTTAATCATGAAAGTGGTTGAGAATAATTAATTAATTGATTTAATTAATTAATCTTTTTTGGAGTTAAACATGCAAATCAAGTTTGAATTTTACAAACAAAGTTGCATTTATTTTATTTATTTTTGATGATGTTTTCAATAATTAAATTTAATTATTCAAATTTGGGTGAAAGTGACATAATTAAATTAATATGTTTTAATAATTTAATTTGACTTAGGGGAATAGGGTTAATTAGCGACATGATTAAATAATTGATGTTATTTAATTAATCAAGAGGAATAAAGCTAGATTAGGACTTTATTAAATAAATGAAATTTATTTAATTAGTCAAAAATGATGAAAAAATGAAATAATTAAATAATGTACTATTATTCAATTAATAGAGAAAATTAGGGTTTTTGATGCATTTGATGTGAAATACTAATTTGAGGATAAATTAATTAAATAATGTGAAATCACTTAATTAATAGATGAATATGAGAAATGATAATATTTAAATAATAATGTATTATTTAATCAGAAGGGTGAGAGTTATTTAAATAACATTGTTTGCTAGTCAGGACAATTTTAGGTGTCTACAAGTCTTTTATCAACAAACACCAAACACATGATGGAAAGAATTTAATATGATGCCAAAATATGAATCTGTATTAAGTTTAGTAGACTAATTTACTAAGAGCAATCCACCGATGGAAGACTTGGTAAAAGATAGAATAATTCTTGGTTTTGCTGGCTAAATTAGAAGTCGAACTGTTGGATTTTACCTTGGATTACTAGATTAAACTCTTGCTATCTCTATTTCCAACGATTTGATGTTCTTCCTTGATGAGTAATGATTTAGAATGATGCCACCAGGTTAAGTTATTTGTTGATTCAAATCATAATGTTGAGAAGTGTCAAATTATAGAGCTTGATAATAGGTAGAGAAGTCTCTCAATTTTGAATAAATAGGGGAGTGAGATACATCATTTGGACGCATTATTTTATTTGCATTATGTTGTTTTAATTTTGAGTTTTTACTGAGTGAGTTGAGAGGTTTTGAGAGGATAATTTATAGATTTTGTGAAATATTTCTGAGTGTGGATTGGGAAATTACTATTGATTCTTGGATTTGATTATGCTTGGAAGTTAGTTTTTTTTCATTGGAATTAGCATTATCTGGCATGCTATTTTGCCCACTTATATTCTTTATGTTTGGAAAAGATCATATGTTGATATCTTGATTAGGGAAGAAAATGGAATTGCTAGAATAGGAGAAGGATGTGTTTTTAAATGAAGCTTATTATGTTTTACTTCAGTGTTTATATATACTCCATAATAAGGAGTAATTTTTTGTACATACTCTATAGATAAGGAGTGACTACTATCTTAGTATTGTATACTAGGAAAGGACAAAGCTATGATAGCTTATATTGTTTTCATTTCAAGTTGTGAATAGGTTCGAACTATAAATATTTATTTGTTTACCATCAAATTAGATTACCATTAAGGGTTATAGCTAGATAATGTGTTTACTAGGAATACTTAAAACATAGGTTGTTCCTGGGGTTAACGATTATCCAAAAGAGGTAATTACCTATGAGTAGTTGTTATTAAGGGATAAGTTGTTCCTGAGGTTAATGATTATCCAATGGAGGGAATTTCTTGAGCATAGTACATGAATGGTCATTGAACAAACAAAGCTAGTAAAGTGGGTGAATGGATGACTCTTTTATATGAAACTTTGGCCAAAGTAGTGTAAGTAGCCACTGTTTACACTATCAGTTCACTGTGTCCAGTTTTAGATAATTTCTAGTTCAATATTTTCATACTTGTAGTTGTAGCTACTGAATGATTATGTTCTTGAAATTTTAGGGCACAACACAAAGCTCAGGAAGGCTATTTTGGTATGGGATTTTACCAACCAATTCCTTTGTCAAAGGGTAGGGTCATCTTGCCATATGTGACAAATGTGAGGGGGATCACATTTGAGTTTGTGGTTGGTGAAAAATCACTTGAGTGATGCTTCTCCTCATTAGTTGGCAGCCAATATTTGCAAGGGATTTCCTAGGCCATTTGTTACTATGTGCTAAAGAAGCTCAAGGAGCTATGTATGTTTTCTTATATCCATGTTAATGGAAGTTGTAATGTAAAGTATGTAATCTTGAGATTTTAAATGTATTAAAATATATTTAAATTCAATTATAATGCAAATAGAAAGTTTGGAATATGTGTTATTTCAAATGTGCATATGGTCTTTGAAATAGAAGATTTTTTTTATTGCTATGATTTTTGAACATAGTTATTTACTTGAGATTAAAACTAGTGAATTTACTTTAGTTGAACAAGTAGGTTCACTAATAAAATCATGTATCATTTTGTCAATAAAATATCATAGTATAAGTACCTCAAAATAACCTTGCAATCATGGACCATCACATGCCTCCAATATGTACAAAATTAAAAAATTAAAAACTATCAAGTGACATTATTCAACAAAATCTATCAAAACCATAAGCCATGTCAAAAATCTAATGCCTCATAGTCACATGGTCCAAAAACTTGAAGTGATAACTCATATGGAACCTTTTACACATCTTACAACTCTCTTATGTGTCATGTATTATAAAAACTAGAAGAGACTAGGTATATACATAAATGTGATGAATATTCAAATGGTGTTGATGGGTTCTCTAAAACATTGACAATAAAAATGGAGATGCAATAAATTATCTTTCCATATATAGAGAGAATAGGATAAGGTTACAACCAATTAGGATTAGCATATTAATTTGGATTTCATGTTAATTTTCATAAATAATCAAATCACTAGTTCTTGAAAGAAATAAGGGGGTGAACACACTAATGATATAATCATTTAGGCAATTGTTAGTCCAGGTGAAAATAGTTTTCAAGATACTTACATGATGCTCATAAAGTTCCTTGATTTCTTTTAGATAATATTTATAATAAGTATTATCAAATTAGTTAGCACATCAAGTATAACTCTTGAAGAGAAGATATTTTAAGGTAAAACTTGACATAATAATCCTAGCACTATAAGAAAAGAGTAAGGTGTACTACAAATGGGTTCTTATACAGTAAGCCAAAAAATAATATAAAAGTTAGATAAATATTTGTAAGACATTTAGACATTTTGTGCCAATATTTAGTCAATGGTATTCTTAAATTTTTTTACTTGACCATTGTATTGAGAATTAATATGGTTTTGAAAAATGATGTTTTTACTTTAGGGTTTAAATATCTTCATTATTTTTAGGTTTTAGATTTATGCTTTCTAATATTGTGCATCATCATATGTGGCATACTTATTGTATCATTTTTGTTTATGTTCATAGTTGGTAGTTTGCTTCTTAAAATTCATGATATGGTTGATGAATACAATTTTTAGAGACCTAGTTTATAATAATATATCCTAGTTAGAATATTACTCAATTTGTAGAAGGGAGCATTATGACATAGTTATCTCCAAGTCAAATATTTTTTTCTAATCGTAAGACATGTGTTGCACCATCACTAGTTGAAAGTGATTGAAACATTAAAAAAATAATATGAGAACATATTTGAGTAGGAATTCACAGTCCATAATAAACATATCAATTTTTCTTAATAAGCATGTACTGCACAAAGTTATAATCAAAGTGTTAGTTTTGAAAGTTCTTGCTCAACAAACCATAGAGAAAATATTTAAAACCTAAAACTATGGAATACCGACCAAGGATGGTGAGCTTAAACTTGTGTTTAGAATATGTTAGCGAAGAGGCCAACTGCTAAGAGTAGGTATCTCTTCTTCAATTTAGGTTTTTCTAACAATTTTTTTTTTTCATTATTCCATCAAGTCTCCATCATCACTCATCCCTATGAATAATTTTTAATTTGTAGATTTTTTATTCACCACCTTTGTTTAGATCCATTGAATTAGGTTTAACTTAAGTTTAAATTTAACTTCCATTATATAATTTAACTATATGTCATAAGCTATTTAGAAATATGAGCATTCCTCCAACTTGTGGTTAGTCCTTCAACATCCATTTTTATGAGTCATGGAAATGAATAGATAACACACAATTGATTCAATAAAAATAGATAAATTATCACAACAAAACAAACAAAGCACCCTGCTTTATGAGGCCCTCGTGGCTCGTTGTGTAAAGGGTAGAACACCTAGTAAATGTTGCTTATGTTATAAAAAACAAACAAAGCACATTACATGTAGATGTACCCAAATTAGGATACTTACCAAATCTAACTCAACATATGTATAAGATAATAATTAATCACACCTCAACATGAATATACAAACATAGACATAATATGTAGGATTAAACATGAAATCCATAGAAACAACATCATAAATTATTGACTATTTGGAGTTATTCACCTCAATCTTTAAATATTTAAATCCATGTAGTTATTGGTAGTATATTTTATAAATACCTTTGAGAATTTTTAAAGTTGCAAGGATGATGTTTTCCTCAATTAGACCTCCTAGTAGACCATATTTATAATTATGAATAAATGGTAAAAGACAACAAGAAATCATGTTGATCCGAGATGATATAATTCACTAGAACATGCCACAAGTATCATTTGTTGCTTGACAATAATCGTTTTATTCACTACCCACACAAAAAACTAAATTTTCTAACTCATCCTCAATGATCATGAGATAGTTATGAAGTGGATGTAAAATAATTTGATTCAATTGACACTCTATCTCCCTTCTCTATGTATATTAATGTACATGCCTATTTTTTTTAATTAGTAAATAGAGAGACAAGTGAGAAGAAGAATTGAAAACACATCACACATCTATTTTAACAAATATTATATCAAACTTTCCATACATAAATTTGCAATTATATTTCATGTAGATGTGCATCTATTAGAGATATAGAACAAGAGCACCTCTAGGTTGTATTGAAAACTTATTGTATTGTTTGTAGTTATCCTCATAGTTGGTAGTGTGCATTTAGTTCATGCAAGAATTAATTTCTAGAATTCAATAAACCATTTTTAGTACTCATTAGGTAATATATAGATCAAACTAAAAGAGGGGTAAAAATTTATTCAATCCAAAAAGAGCAGTAAAAAGCAAGGGCATTACAATTCCCTATCAATCTCCAATAGACGGTTCAACTTTTGTAACAAATTCAGGGGTAACAAACCCCTTTCTATGATATTCCAATCTTGTAAATGATCAGAAGCCCATTTAGCCAAATAATCTGCAACCCCATTCCATTCACGCAAAATATGACTAAAAGAAATAGAATCCAAGGAAGCACATAGATTAAGAGTTTGTTTTATAATAATCTCCAACTGCCAAGTCACATCCTCTAACTATTGCCTCTTCAACAAAGTCACTACCACCTGAGAATTAGATTCACAAATGATCTATCTCCATTCGAGAGCACAACCACACTCCACAACACATAAAATGGCAAGAGCCTCCATCACATTGTTAGTATGCCAACCCTTATAAATAGAAAAGATAAACTTAACATTCCCAAAACTGGTCTGCCCAACACCTCCAATACTAGCATGGCCAAGATTTCCACGAGAACCATCTATGTTGATTTTCAACACCTTGAGGAGGAGGACACAAATGTGCTTCCCTATTAATCTTCCAAAGAGGATGATGACATCTATTTATCATAATCTGACTAGTACTTTGAGCAAGCCCCCTCTGAAGAGGAAGATTGAGATGAGTACAAAAAGAAACCTCTCCAGGATCCACACCCTCAACCAATTCACACTTGGCTGTAGTAGTTTCTCCCAAAGAATAAATAATCCTTCGCCACAAATGTTGGATAACCATCTTCTCATCTTGAAAAATCTTGTGATTCCTCTGTAGCCAGATATGCCAGATAATAAAAGTCGATCCCAAAGCCCAAGAAACTTGAAGAAAAGACCTTGGAACCCTATCTTGCACAAGTTATCCCAAGTAAGACACCGATTTTGGACCACCAACCACAAAAAAAAATTGCACTTGGGCCAAAAAAAATTATTCCACACTTGCTTCCACCAAGGAACCTCCATGTCCCCCATCACCTACCTAACTAACTTGCCATAAACTTCTGAAACAAAATACTTACCAGATAAATCACTGTTACTCCAAGCCAAAACATCCTACCTCACCATGGAATTACATTCCCATGAAGCAACAATCTGAGCCAACTCTTGCCTATCCTCCTCTGACCCTCCTAAAAACTAATCTGAGGAGTGATTCCATCTAAGGCTAGCAACTAGTCCAATTTTTCGAACAAACTTATAATGCTCAATCGTATTCCAACTAGCAACAGAAAAATGATCACAAAGGGACTAGAGGTGAGGGTAAGCAGAAAGAATGGGGTGTGACCATCCTAAGAATCCCACCAAAAAAGGGCTTGAGAACTTGAACGATAAATCCCAAAAAGCCCCTTCTTAACCAATTGAGCCCTCAATTTGAGGGTATTCCAAATAAAAGATCCCTTTCCTTCTAAAGGGTGACGAGGAACATCAAAAGTGTTAACATCCTTAAGATACTTGTGGGTAAGAATACGAGCCCAAAGCTAATGTTGACTAGTACACCAATGCCAATATAACTTGGTTGCAAGAGCTTGCCCATTCAAAACAACAGAACACAATCCAAGTTTCCCCTCTTTTTGTAGCCTGCACATCATATCCCACTTGACAAGACTCCACTTGGTCAACTACAAGTTGCCACTCCATCATGAGAGAGCATCAAATTCCCTTAGGAAATACGAAGGAGCAACTTAAAAAAAACCCTTGTAAATAGGATGATCCTGGATAACTAAATTTAGAAGAGTCACTCTGACAGTAGTAGAAAGCCAACGATGAGTCCAATGATTGATTTTTTTGTGCAACTTATCAAGCAAATTTTGCCAAGAAGACTTGGACTACCTACCAACTACAAGAGGTATTCCCAAATAGACAAAGGGAAGAGACCCAATCTAAAACTACAAAATATTAGCAATCCATGATTGAATAGATTGAGGACTATTAAAAAAGAAGATAGAATACTTGTGCTCATTGATTTTCTGACCAAAGCAACAAGGTAGATATCCAAAGCCTGCCTAAAAGAAACAACCTCCTGAAGGTGAGCCCTCCCCATAAGAGGAGTTTCATCCACAAACTGAAGATGAGAGATCTATGAAAGCCCATTGCCCCAACCCCAACTTTGAATCCTGCCTTGGGAAACCCATGACTTAAGAAATCTACCCAATCCATTAACCATAATAATAAACAGATAAGGGAAGAGAGGATCTCCTTGAAAAAGGCCCTTGGAAGTCAAAAAAAGCTCAGAAGGTTGCCCATTCATAAGAACAAAAAAAGAGGAAGAAATAACACAACTCATAGTCTAGTTGACCCAATCTGGACTAAAACCAAAGCCTAGTAGAATTCTCTATAGAAAAATCCACTTAACTCTATCATATGCCTTGGCCATATCCAACTTGATGAACATATACTTCTCCTTGGACGTTGCCATAGAGTGGATGACCTCGGAGGAAATGACCACCCCATCCAAGATCTTTCTACCAACAACAAAACCTCCTTGCTCCTTAGAGATAACAGAAGGAAGATAAACTTTGAGCCTATCAGCAATCAATATAGTAATAATTTTATACACCACATTATAGAGAGCAATAGGTTGAAAGAATTCAAGCCAATCAACACCCTCTTTTTGAGGAATGAGAACCAGAAAATTAGATTTCAAGGCATGAAGCATTTGCTTACTTCGAAGAGATTCCCGAGCAACCTCCAGCAAATCCAAACTTATAATATCCCAAAATTCTTGAAAAATTCAACATGAAAACCATCTAGTCTAGGAGCCTTACCTTTGTTCATCCCAAAAAAAACCTCTTCTAACTCAAGAAAATAAATCGGGTGAATGAGGAAATCATTCATCTCCCTAGAGATCAGGGAGGGGACACAAGCAAGGATCAAATTATCCTTCTCTCTTGCAGGGGGCAAATCCTCAAAAAAAAGAGTAGAATAAAATTTTCTAGCCTCACGGGACAAAGCCTACAAAGAATAAATACGGATCCCATCCACATTAACCAGAGAAGAAATACAACTTCTATTGCAACTGGCCTTCCTAGAATGATGGAAGAAAGCAATATTCTTGTCCCCTTCCTAAAGTTAATCAATCTAAGCCTTCTTCTTCCAAAAAATCTCCTCCCAAAGCTCCCATTCCTCCTCAACTCTCATAGCCTAGGCTTCTACTTGACCAAGAGCATTGGAGAAGCCAAAATACCTAATTTGGCAAGTAATCACATCAAGGCTTTCCTAGGCACTCTTCTTCATAACCTTAAAATTACCAAAAATCATCCTATTCCATCTCTCGAGGAGAAATTTAACATACTGAAGTTTCTTAATTAAGGTGTACATAGTTGTACCATAAGCAAGGCTACCCTCATGCCACCACTAAGCCATAATATCATGCAAGGAAGACTCCCAAAACCACATAAGCTGGAACTTAAAAGGAGGATTCTTGGGAATAGTAAAATGAGAAACTTAAAGTTTAATTGGCCAATGATCATAAGCCCTCCAATCAAGAATCTTAGAACCAGTTACCAATCTACCTCCCACCCAAAAGTAGGAAATAAGAAATCTATCTAACCTTTCTGAGAACGCTTCTTCTCCACTCCATCGATTATTCCAAGTGAAAATGTCATTAGAAATCTTAACATCACTTAAAGCAAGCAAATCCACATTCTCCCAAAAAAGAACAGAAGTAGGCCCAAGCCGAGGCAACCCACCTCTCTCCTCCTCCAAGCTTAACACATAATTAAAGTCACCAGCTAAGATCCAAGGAAGAAAAGGAGCACATGATCTAACATACCTTATATGAGCCTTGTTATCTCTTAAACTTGCACTTGAATTGATTTGTGAAACTTAGTTAGCTAGAGAAACATGGGAGTATTCTCGGGTTGTGGGTCACCCAAAGTGAGAATGAATCTCCGAATAGGCCAGATTCCTAGTTGGTTATCACCTATAGCTATTGATTTTGAAAAGGAAAAGGGAGAAGGAATGCTTTGGAAAAGGAAATGCTGAAAAATGAAATTACTGGGTGATACACCAAACTAACTAGGACTATGAAAGTTCAGACTTTCATACACTTGAACACTAATGATTGAATTCAGATTGCACAACTAATTTTTGGAGGTTCATGCAAAAACATTTCATAGGAAATTTTGAATGCACTATCTTCTAAAATTAAAATACTTTCACATTCTAAAAGACATAATGCAACTTTAAACATAACCTGCAATCTACATGAATATAATTTTGTAGAAATGGCATGAAAATGTGAGACAAAACTATAAGGAGATTAAAGTACCTCACTAATAACTTGATCAATCACTTGGTAATGCACAATACTACAAGAATAAGAAGGAAAAAATTGAGTCTGTAATATCCAAGGTGCTATTTGTATATCATATCCAAAAATGAGTTACAAAATGTGCTAAAAAAACTGTTCATAGGACTCCAAAGTCACTAAGTATAAAATATGCATCAAGAAGAACTAACTCCAAATGAGTGAAAAAAATGACTAAGTAACAAAGCTCCAAGTGGTTCCACCAAAAATGGCTCTAGAAGCATCTTGGGTCCAATGCAACAATAAGGCCTGAAATCTAGCCTCTAGATCCCATCCAAAAGAGCTCCAAATGGGTGAAAAATTTAATCTTGACTGAGTCCAATCATGATGACACCTCAAAAAGGCTCCAAGATGCTCTCCCAAGATCATAAATGAATCAAAACAACCCCTACATATTTTCCATGTGTTGAAAACTGATTATCAACCCTCCTAGATACACTCCCCATGTTGGCAAATTGAAATCAACTTCCCCATATTCTTGGCATAGCATAAATGAAAGCATATCCTCCATCCACTCATGACTTGGTCATATAAACACATGCTCCTATTTTCCTTCCAAGTCATAAATAAATCCTCCCTCCCTTTAATGGCTTGATCAAATAATAAAGATAAGCACATCTTTATTCTTCTTCCTATGCATTGAAAGCTTCTATTTTTATATTTTTGCATTTAAAAGGAATACTTAAGTCAAAATGATTTATGAAATATCATTAGGACTTAGTATTTTTGTGCCTGTTGCACACATGCCCCGTTCGGAACGGGGACCCTCTCTTCATTCTTTTCTTGTCAGGTCCTTTTTACTTTGCCTTGTTTTGCGTGCCCATTTTTGCATCCTAAAGGGGTCAACCCATTCTCAAAATTCACATTTTAAGCTTGAACAAATTTGGCCCCTTTGAAAATATTAAGTCCTAAGCCTTTTCGGGTTTCCCTTACCTATCAGCCTCTCTGACGTCTATGGCCCCACTCGAGTCTGGACCTTCGGGTCTCCCCCTTCGGGTTTCCATTCCAGCATTGCCATTGCAGATGGCCGATGTCTAATGTCTTTTTGATCTCTAGGTCCTGGCCTTCAAATTTCCATGCCCGGGTTTTCATTTGAATGCCGCTGTTTTAACTTGTCGCGGGTTGACATCCTTTTGCACCTCGGACTCCAGGTTCTTGTCTACCGTTCGACTTGACACTTTGCAAATTCTAAAGTGGCCATGGCGTGATGTCTCCCCGACCACCAAACCCCGGACTCCTCACCGCCGTCTGGGAAATTTGAATCCACCAACTCCTCCTGCCACCATACAGTGCTTTAAATTGTTGTATGAATTGCGATTTTGGCTATATAAGTGGATTTTTGAACTTTCATTTTCACACGACCGAGGTGATCAAGGAATTTGAAGAGCTTCCCAACATTTGGCATTTTCCACCCCCGTGCCTGAGCTCTTGGTCTGTCGTTCTTCATGCATTCAACAACATCCTTTTTCAGGATTTCGAGGTATGTTCGCCGTCCGCGCACCCCATCCTTTTTTCCTTGAAATTGTGGGTCAAAATAAAGTAAAACATAAAATGAGTGGACACCTGGTAGATTAGTGCCTTAACCTAAAAACCCACAAATTTGAAGAAGAAAATATGTCATTTCAAGGATTAAAATCGAAACCGGAACTTAACCTCGCTGTTGTTGTTCTTCGGAATAGTTGCTGGTGTCTCTTGGGCCAGGACCTCCCTGCAACCGTCCACACAAAATGCAAAATTTAAACTTCGAAAATTGACAGCGACCAAGCTCGTCCCGGGTCCCGGCCTCTAGACTTCCCTTCATGGGTTTCTGTTGTGCCCCCGCTGTTTAAAATGGCCTTTTTTGAGAGTCTTTCTGACCCTCAGACCCTGGGCTCATGAAGTTTGTTCCAAATTTACAAAGAAAATTGAAAAACAGTGAAGGAAGAAACTGTCATTGAACGCTGACCCTCAGAATTTCATTCCTGAAATTCCCTCTTAACTTCGTGGTTTCGAGCGGCCTTCCTTGAGTGTCCTTCCGGACCTCAGATCCCGAGTGTATAGAGTCCGTTTAAATTTACAAGGAAGGAACCGAATCCATCCAAACTCACCTTGGACACCGGCATTCAGGTTTTTGTCCTTGGATTTTCGTGTCCGATTCGTCGTTCCAAACGGTGGACTCTGACCATCTTTCTGTACCCTGGATCCGGGCTCTGCAATCTCCATCTCAAAACTTATGAGAAGAATTGAATGTCCAAAGTATCCTCGGATCCCGACCTCCAAAATTTTGTATCGATTTCGCAGTTCCGAATGGCCATCTCGGGACGTCTTTCCAACTCCCAGACCCCAGTTCCCCTTTTGTCGAGCGTAAAATCTAAGCAAAAAAATCAAATCTTCCAAATTCCTATCAGACTCCGAACACCAGAATTCTGTCTCTGGGATTTCGTTCCACTGTGGCTATTTCAAATGGCCAAACGTGATCGTCTTTCTGGCCTTCGGGTCCCGACCCTTGGCTCACCGCCGTGCTTTTCCAGTTCCTGAATTTGTCTCTAGGGAATTTCCTTCAGACTTTCATCCCTAGATTGCCACTTGCATTTCACTGTTTTGCATGGCTATCTTGTAACTGCTTCCCGGCGACGAGAATCCGAACTCCAGAACCTGGTGCCCAAAGTTCCGTCTTCCCTATGCCATTTCAAATGGCCTTCCTGCAGTTGAAACCCGAATGCCTAAATGGGGGCTCAGATGACCTCCAAATCCAAAACGAACTTCAACCCACTTCCTAAAAATTGGTCCTCTTTCACATCAGTCCTTCATTGATCAAATCTAAGACCGAAAAAATAATTGGGAGTGTCTTGCCTCATTTGCCCTTTCAAATGACATCTTGCCAAGGGAATTCCGACCATAGGAACCCGAATTGCCTATCTTGCTTCCTTGTGATGTTTTAGTAGTTGTTAGTCGTTTCTCAAATGTGAATGACAATTACGAAACTAACCTTGTTGTACAAGGAGATGTCCAAGGCAGTTTTTCATTAATAATGTTACTGATTCATGTCTCTTTGTGTAGGAATTATGGAATCCAGTGCAGAAACCTCTGATGCCGCCAAGGAAAAAGGAAAGGGAACTGCCAAAGCACCTCAAGGTAAGAAGGACAAGGATCATATGAAGTTCAAGTTCCAAGGGGTGCCACTGCATTCTAGAATCACTACTCTTTGGAGGGACATCATAGATACCAATATCGGGCATGTCGATAGTGATGAATTTACACGAAGGGTCAAGGTGGATCCAAAAACATAAAATGTAAGATCAATCAGAAGCAACAAACTCGCTAAGGCTGCAGGCTTCCCACCAAATTTGGTGGCCCTGAAGCTGGTATTGGTGTGTCGGGAAGCGTATCAATCTCATACCAGAACCACAAAGGACAGAGATGGAAATATCCTTGCTAACATGTCTCCTCGTGGGATAACTAAAACCTTCCACATACCTGCCTTTGAAAGTATGGAGACCCCAACTATGGAGGAATGCAAGGCATTATGGGATCAAGATCCTCTAAGATGTAAGAAACTGATTAATCAATACTGGTTGAAAGATAAGCAGGCCAGTGTCGACAAAGTCCCGCATGAGCTCTTCCGCAGTGATTTCTTCGTGGATTACCATGACCTGGTCACTTTGCTAAGTAGAGTAATGGGCCTTCCTGCTATGGCCTTCTTCTAGGAATGGATGTTTTACTTTATGGAGCGAATTCTCCATGGTGATGCTGCTTTTGATTGGGGAGAAATAATTAGCAATTTCTGTCATGAGCAATTTATAATGTGAAGAAGACCTCTCACTTCTACATGACATCCTACCTGGTTTATTCACTTTCCAACCAATGTCATTATCATGGAATCAATGCGATACCCAATGCGGCACCAGGGAGAGAGCTCAAGCCTTATGACAGATACCCTTAGTTGCAATACAGAAAATTCAAGAGGGATTAATGCAGGGTGAATGACACCTTCATTGCCTACATCATTCGGCTGCTTGGAGGGGATTTTAATAGAAGAGTATCCCATAGTGCCAGATCCCTCCTCAGGCAATATGTCTTCTTATACATACAATTCCCCAACTTCACATACATTCACGCCCAAGGATTCACGAAAAGGCCGAACAAGCTGCCCCGGTACCCCAATGACTAGATCATACTATTAGAGTTGACCTGGCAGCTGCACCACATTCATAATATTCTAAGCAACAAACATCTGGCAAGGATGCCTTACCCTATCGGCCTCGACCAGGGGATGTACAAGATCCATACCACCCAATGTGTAGGGAATTCAGAAAAAGAGGTGGTCGAGTACCACTTCCGGCAGTATACAGCTCGACCACGGATGGACCCTTACGGTCATATTAGAAAAGCATTGGGACCCAAGTATACCCACCTCCACAATGTTGAGGATTTTTGGGCCAACTGTAAGGATGATCTTGAGGTGCGGTTGCAGAACTACATGCACATGAGGTTGATGACCTTGATGCCCTAACCAAGCTTGTGGAGGTCCGAACAAGGGCACTGATCGACCAATAGGTGGCACGACTAAACAATAGGGAGTCGCCTTAAAATTCAAGGGACTCGAAAGTGAGCCAAGTGACTTTGATGGTGGGGTGATTACTACTACAACTAGGGAAACTTCTTAATCCCCACCATCTGTCAAAACAAAAAAGAGAAAGGAAGCTAGCAAGGTAGGGCCTAACTTGAAGGTTTATGCTCAAAAGGCTTCAGAGGGCGAGCCTTCCAAGAAGCAAAAGAAAACAACTGGGGTAGTTGAGATACTAGTCATACCTAAAGATCCACTCCTCAAAGGCATAGAGGAAGAGTCTGACCCGCCAGGGTCTTCCTCTATCACAATTATTGCTGCTATCACCATAATTCCCCAAGTTCACAGACATTCATGCCCAAGGATTCATGGAAAGGTCAAATAAGCTGCCCTAGTACCCCAATGACCGGATCATACTATTAGAGCTGACCTGGTAGCTACGCCAAATTCATAATATTCTAAGCAGCAAACATTTGGCAAGGACACCTTACCCTATTGGCCTTGGCCAGGGGATGTACAAGATCCATACCTCCCAATCTGCAGGGAATTCAGAAAAAGAGTTGGCCGAGTACCACTTTCGGCAATATACGGCTCGGCCGCGGATGGACCCTTATGGTCATATTAGAAAAGCATTGGGAATCGAGTATGCCCACCTCCACAATGTTGAGGATTTTTGGGCCAACTGTAAGGATGATCTTTAGGTGTGGTTAAGGCACTACATGCACATGACTGCCCTCTACGTGCAGAGGGTGAACTTGTGCCTGGTTCCAGACCAACTTGAAGAAGATGAAAAAAAGGTGATCGACCCAAGATATAGTGCCATTGCCAACCTGTCATTGCCTATGATTGACTGGGACGAGCATGAGGTTGATGACCTCTATGCACTCACCAAGCCTATGGAGGTTCGAAAAAGGGCATGGATCGACCAGCAGGTGGCACGACTGAAATAATAGGGCGTCACCTTAACATTCAAGGGACTCAAAAGTGAGCCAAGCGGATTTGATGGTGGGGTGATTACTACTACAGTTGGGGAAACTTCAAAATCCCCACCATCTGTCAAAATAAAAAGAGAAAGGAAGCTAATAAGGAGGGGCCTAACCTGAAGGTTTACGCTCGAAAGGTTTCAAAGGGCGAGCATTTCACGAAGCAAAAGAAAACAGCTGGGGTAGTTGAGATGTCAATCATACCTAAAGATCCGCTCCTCAAAGGCAGAGAGGAAGATTCTAACCTTCCAAGGTCTTCCTCTGTCATAATTGTCGCTGCTATCACCACTATCCTACATACTTCACTTGCAGTTTTATCTTCCTCCCCGCTTGCGCTGGACATCTTTGTCCACCTTGCCTCAACTTCTTTGGTCATGCAGCTCATATCGGTGGATTCATCCTCTGCCATGACCTCCCTTGTCTCTTCATCTTCTATGTCTCCTTCCCTTCCGTTCGCTTCTGTTGCCACAATGCCTGCCCTTAGTCTCCCGAAGTCCTTCCTAAAATACATGTAGAATGTGCCCTTCGAACTTTCAGGGATGCTTACAAATGCAGCAGTATAGGCCGCAACAATCCAAGCTATGGCTAATGCTCCAACTCTCCTTCCCCCAATCGAATCACCAAGAATGGAGGAGACAATGCAGATATCCGATGAGCATGAGCAACAATAGCTAGAGGCTACAAAGGGGCCCGAGGATGAATAATTTGAATATCATGAGCATCCGATGTTCGAGCTCTGAGAGATCGGCGAGGTGGCATATGAATCCTCTAGCAAAAGGAATAAGGAGATAGACAATGAATTGATCTGAGAAACACATGATCCAGAGCTCGACACCGAATGGAGAAAGCAACTTAAGGAAATTGAGGATAAAGTAGCTGAAGATCGACTTGTGGTTGAAGAAGAAGTTACTACTCCAAAGACCGTGGCCAGTGAGTCTCCAGCTGAAAGACAGGGTCAAAATTTGGAGCACAAAGAGACATCCCTCCACGTGAATGAGCAAGAGGATAGGCTAGGGGAACATGAACGTTATCAGGTTGAAGAGGAGAAGGATGTTGAAAAGGAAGATCCCTTTGACGAGAAACCACCCAAGTCCCCTGCTAAACGTATAACCCTCAAACAAGACTCTGACGAGGAGGAGGATGCGGGATTTGATAAGGAGGCCCTTGTCGTCAGAACCATTGAACTTGGAACGAAGGCCAACAAGGACCAAAGTGAATCACCCAGGGGAGAAGCCCAAATACCTGACTGGCTAGGGAAGCAACTTAGACAAAAGACTCCTACCCTGAAGGATCCTAAGGCAAGGCTAGAAGCCATACTGGCCAGAGCACAGATAAGCACCAAGAAATAAAAAAGGCTAAAGATCATATCAAAAGTAACCATGGATGCCTCTGGATCCAAGGCAGTACAAATAGCAACACCGCTAGTTGGAGAACAAGTAGTGACTTATAAAATCTCCATTATCAACTTGGGGGTGGCCACAAGAGAGCAGAAGGTCGACCACCTCCAAGAATCGGTCGCCACAGTGGTGCACCTAATCCATCAGGATAATGTTTCAAAGGAAGAACTCAAAGTACAAGTGGTTGATCAAACAACCTATATCCAGCAGTGGTCATCCCCAGATGAGCAGCCCACCACATCATTGGCCCCACCTTAGTTGTTGTCTCAAGAGCAGATCAATAAATTGGAAAAGAGAAGGAACTTGGATAAGACTACAAAAAATTGGTTTCGGCAAGTCTTAGACATGGGAAACACGAGCATCAACTTGGCGGTCTAGATCGCAAACAAGTTCTTGGAAGTGCAAAGAACTCTTAAGGGTATGAGGCAAGTCTGCGAGGGGTTCCCAAGGAAGTACAAAGTAGCCAACCTAAAAATTGAGGCCATACTTGTGTTTCTAAGTGAGGTTTGGGAGAAGGACCTGGCCCTCAAAGATGATGACCACTGGTTAGGGGATGTATGGAAACAAGATTTTGATCATCAGAGGGAAAAGTTGGAGCAGATTATGGAACGAGTAATTTTGGATATCGAATGGGCCAGGGAGGCCAGAGAGGATTGCGCTCGGTACCTCAAGCTAATGATAGGGTACGAGTTGTCCCCTATTGAAATTAATCCAGAGAGTATAAAGCCACACTTCTCAAAGAACATGGAAGATGGGATGTCGGCTTAAGTCACCATAGATTTCATGAGTTTTGTTGCTTGAGCCTTCGCCCAGTCTGAGATTTTTAGAAGCAATGCTTCCAAATATGATGACGACTGGAAAAAGCTCATTAATAACTCCCAAGAATGGAGCTACCAGGTGCTATGATCAGATATTATAGAGGCGGACAAGCTTCAGCCAATGATCTTGAGCTTTGTGAAGTACACAGCTTTGAAGAAACGCGAGTGCAATCCTATCATCGATTAAGATATCTTAAAAGAGTAGCTATAGCAAAGGGCAAACAACAAAAGAGGAAATTGCTATAGTGTTGTCACTAGATGATGAAATAGGGAACAGACAAAAAGATGTTTTAAAAATGTAAAATATTTGGGGGTAGGTGAAACCCTAGTGTAAAGTGAATCTTGGCCACTCATTTTGCTTTTTGAAAACTATAAATAGGGCTCTCCTCCTCTCATTTTAAGAGAGTTGAGTTGTTGTAAAGGCACGCTGCAAAAATTTTAGTAGAAATAAATTGATTTTGTGCATTTCTGGATTTCTTTCCATGTTGCATGATTCTTCTCCCATTAGTTAAAACTTTACTTCTAATTATTTTGTTGTTCTAGATTCCTTTAGTTAGCTTTAGTGGACTTAGTATGTTGTCTTTGGTTATGAATCTTTTTGTTGTGTGTATGCTTTCCTTGTCCAAAATTTTGGTCATTTGTTGTTGGTAAGTGACTGTGCATAGTTAGCCTGGACTATAATTTCATAGTTGATCTTTAAACTTTGTCTTTGTTCACATTTACGTGGCGAATGAATGATGAATACCTGCAGTCCTTAGAAGACAACATAAATTTCATGACATTGTGAGAATTCAAATTAAGTGAAATCCTATTTAAGGAAACTATCCACCATAGGAACCTCCATGATCACTATTCATCGGTAGTTGCAGATCCAAGAACCTTCCTCCTTCCTTGCCTCTTTTCCTTTTGTTTTAAGAAACAAACTGTGCTAAGGTTCATTGCACATTGTAAAGCCAAATCTGACGAAACAATGGAGTCTAAGACTGTTGTGTGAGCCTACAATAGAGTGCAACAATTTCCTATTTTGAAATAACTCCATTCATTGACTTGATTCCCCTACAGCTATAAATTACGTAAGACCACCTTGTGATTCCAACAAATCACATCAAAAAACTTAAATATTCCAAGCATCATCATGACCTGACATCCGAGAGACATTGGGATAGTGTTGTGCAATTTGATTGTGGAAGATTGTCTTTCAAGAGAGGTAGTGCACCTACGTATTACCTGTGTTGTGAAGTGGATAAAAACATCATCAACAGAGCTGGCACTAGAAGGAGGGCTAGGAGATAAAGCTAGATCAAATTGGGTCATTCTCCCCTTATAGATTTCATTGATTTTTGAGATCTACCTTGAACAAGGGAGAATTTCAGGAATTACAACCCCCTGTACGAGTCAAGAAAGCTAAACGAAGGGAACCATCCATCACCGATTCACTAGACTAGCCAATTGCTCTTTCACCTCCATTTTCTCCAGCATCATTGTTAGTACCATTTTCTCCAGCATCATTGTTAGTACCACCTCCCACTCATCTTATCTGAGCAGCCTTCCAGGCTGCCACTCCATCTGGGTTGAACACTGCCTTTCAGCCAAATACAATCACTAGCCCTACTGTTGTCCTGTTGGTTGCTACTGCTCATTTACGGTTACAAGCCAATCTGGTGCAACCACCTCCACCTCCTTTTCCAATGGCATGGCTAGGCAATAACCCATCTCCTTTGGCCTTAAACCTCTACCATGATATGCCAAAGAATCCCGAGAATTTTTGAACAAAGTTCAACTCCCGGGATCCACAAAGGACAGCTGAGGAGCACGTTAAGATCTTTGAGATTTCCCTAAAGACTATGTAGATCATATACAAAGATGTGGCCTATAGGCTCTTTCCCTAATCCTTAGGGGAAGAGGCCTTCTAATGGTATGTCAATTTTCCAATCAGAACTATCATCACATGGGACCTTCTGAAGAATGTTTTTCTATAGAAATTTAAGACCTCGGTCAGCCTCACGGATTTGTAGTGACATTTCATGTCAGTTAGAAGGGAGATCAATGAACTGATTAATTTGTTTAATGACTGTTTCCACAGAGCGTACACTTGGTTGTAGGCCCCGTACATTTTCAATGATGATGTCATTTTACCTATCTACTATGTAGCGTTGGATAACCTCACTTCTACCTTGGCAAAAAGAATGAGACCGCCACCCACTAGGTTGGTCGATGCATATGCCGAAGCTATTATTGCCAGCATGTCGTCCAAGCAGAATTATGACATAAATCAGAATTTGGGACAAAACTTTGAAAGAAGGCCCTTCCAAAGGCAAAACCGGACATGAAATACACAACCCAATAACAATGGCATTCCCACGCCTCTGGATTAGCCCAGCAACAATGAGAACCCTGCAAGTGAAGTTTACTTGGCGGAGGCTACTCTATCTGGTTGGTGTCGCATACACAAAATGAGCCACCACTCTGAGCTGGATTGTCCGAAATTCCAAACTGGTGCTGAGATCTTCCAAGTTGAAGTTCAGAATGTGGTGGACAATTCGGTGTAGAGATATTGTCCCATCCGACCCATACGACTCCTCGGTGTTGGTGCTAAACCAGTCTCTTTTTCCAAGGGCAGAATGCAACACACTAGAACTAGAGGGTGCTGACTCGAACCGCAACGAATAATGAAAGAGGTAAGTTCTTAAATTCTTTTGGATCAACTTTTCGATTCAATAGATAATGGTCCCAAAGATGAGAAGAAGAGCCTAGGGAAGATGAAGTCCAAATATTCCACCAACAGACTACCCCTTATAACCTCAAAAATAGAGAGGTCGGTGGTCATGCTAGAGGGCCTTTCATGACCTCCACTCCCCCAAACAATTTCAGCACCCCTCTCGATCCGAATGCAAATAATAACTCTGGTTTTCCCCATACACCCACTCGGTATCTCAACAGAAATAAATAGCAAAACAACAGCCAAATCCAAGCCACTAGCTTCTCCCAAAATGTTTCCCATGATCAAGAAGTTGAGCAGATGGGGGAGTATATTGCTGAGGAATTCAAAAAGGTGAAGCTGGGCGTATTAGGATTTGAACTTCTAAAGGTGTCTGTCGTCAGGAATGCCTTTTTTAGAATGATAAATGGAACTTCGTCACAAGGGTCAGCCCAAGAAACTTCGGTAAAGAGGGTCTCCTTTGATGATCAGCAAAGCGAGCCAGTCATTAAGAAGATCTTCAACAGTAAGGCCGACCCGCCAATAGGTCGGTAGGCCAACAAACAGCTTGACAGGGTAGCTAATCAGGTGTCGACCCAAGGAAAGGGAAACAAGAAAGACAAGGGAGAAGTCACCCAAGTGGACGTTTTTGGGGGACTGTTTCAGGGGAAATTCGAGACTCCTCCCTTTCTAACCACCACCCACATGTTCGGGAAAAACCTCCACAACTGCTTGCTAGATTCAGGCACATCAGACAATGTCATGCCCTTGAACGTGTGCAAGGCGCTTGGGATAACGCTGACTCCCTCCCGACGAAAAGTGACAAACTTGACAAAACAAAGATCAACATAGTGGGGGAAATTAACAGAATACCTATACAGGTTGTTGCTGATCCCCAGATCCAATAGACTATCGACATTCAGGTGGCTGATATCCCGGATACATATGGTATAATCCTAGGAAGGGTTTTCATGAGGGTGTTGAACCGATACGCCGTAACTAATTACTCACATATGTGGCTGTCGTAGAAAGGAATGCCTAATCAAATTTGGATTGACCAAGAACTGCAGATGAAATTTATGATCATTGAGTACAACAACATGAACAAGGTGTTGTATGCTAAAATAGGTTTGGGAAATTATTCTCCAGTATCATATCAGAATGAACAAGAATACCTAGGAGACCAAGGAATGAGTGAGGTTTTCCTCGTACTATGCAGCCCGCCTGCTAATTTGACTAATGTTTCTTAGAGCATTGAAGTGTTGGTCGAATCCGATGATGAAGAACTAGGAGAGGATGACACTCGGGGATTGCTTGATGGTTTCCAAGATTTCATGGAAAAATGTGTTCAGGACCAACTTAGTCTGGGAACCCGAATGAACTTTTAGGAACTCTTGCTCCCTAACTAGTGCAAGGTACACAATGTTGCTCACTTAGAATTTGACTACTGCTTGTGTCAAACAACAATTGAACACATTAAAAAATAGGCTACTCCGAAGGAGAGAGCAGGAGTAGCACCACGTGAACAAACATATTCCGTCCCTATACCTCCTAGAGCGGTTATTGAAATGAAGGTCCCACCGAGGGCGAAAGCCAGATCTGTCAGTTCTACATTCAAGGATGCTCTTGGATTTTGGACACTACACTTTGATGAATCTAAATCTAAATACGGAGCTGGGGCAGGTTTCAAATTGATTAGTCTCGAAGGTAAGTCGTACTTTTCTGCTCATAGGCTTCAACTTTATTGTACCAATAATGTAGCAGAGTATGAGGCCTTAGTCTTGGGCCTCTTAATGGCATTAAGAAAGGGTGTCAAGATGCTCCAAGTGTATGGAGATTCAGAGTTAATTATAAAAAAAAGTCAGGAAGCTTTATTCCTGCTATGATCAAAGACTCACTAACTACCGGCACCGCGTATGAGATCTGCTAGAAGGGCTAGATGCATTCAACATTCAATTGATTCCGTGCACTCAAAATCATACTACAAATGCCTTGGCACAAGCAACAAGCACGTTACAACCATTGTCCCTATCAGGTCTCAGAAGATTCACGATGGAGCTCACCTCCATCCCATCAGTGTCGGATAATGTAGCTAATTTCCAAGTATTCAATGATGACAAACATATCCTAGATTTTATCACTAGTTCAGATGTGTTTGCTACACAGATAATCAACGAGGTCGAACCTCAAGATGCAGACCTGGATATAGATGGGATTATCAACCTAAATACCAACACCATCCCCAGGGGAATGGTTCAATTAGAGCGAATCTTTGACCTTGATCAAATCAGAGATCAGGATCAACAATCTAAGAAGGATACCATCAGTGGCCAATGTGACACCTACAACCTAGGAACAACCGGAAATGCCAAGAACATGTTCATCGATAAGGTGTGCACCCATGAAGAAAGAAAGGGGATAATTGAGGCTCTACAGAAGTATCATGACTTCATCGCCTGGAGCTACGAGGATCTCAAGACTTATGATACATCAATTATCACCCACACCATCCCTCTCCAACTAGATGTGAAGCCATTTCGGTAACGGCAATGCCCTATCAATGCTCTGTTGGAACCGATAATATACAAGGAAGTACAAAAGTTGTTCTCAGCCAGGATCATTTTTTAGTTAGACACTCCACATGGGTGGAAAATTTGGTTCCTGTCAGGAAGAAAAATGGGGAAATCAGATTGTGCGTTGACTTTCGCAATTTGAACCGGGCCTCAAATAAGGACAACTATCTTGTACCCTCATTGGACAAGGTGTTACAGATAGTAAATGGCTCCTAGATGATGTCCTTCTTAGATGGGTACTCAGGGTATAATCAGGGTATGCTGCAGTATGAAGATCGACACAAGACGACATTCACCACCAAATGGGGAACGTTCGCTTTCAAAAGAATGTCGTTCAAACCAATCAACGTTGGCGCCACTTTCCAATGTGCCATGGATATCGCATTCAGGGACCTAATCGGCAAGTGCATAATCATCTACATGGATGATTTGATAGTATTCTCAAAATAGCGAGATAATCACATCGTCGACCTATACAAGGTCTTTGAACGGTGCTGCAAATTTGGGGTTTCCCTTAATCCGAAGAAGTGCATCTTTGGGGTCACTAAGGGGAAGCTCCTTAGACATGTCTTTTCATAATGGGGAATTTCTATTGACCCCGAACATATCTAGTCGATCATGAAAATCCAATTGCCAGGCAACAAAAAGGAATTAAAATATGTTTTTGGAAAGATCAATTTTATCCGCAAGTTCATCACGAGCTTTGCAGAAATCGTCAAACCACTCAATGTTATCCTAAAATAGGATGCTAAGGTCGAGTGGATCCTAGAATAAAATCAAGCTTTTGGGGAAATCAAGAAGGCAATTGTTGATGCCTCGGTACTAGTCAGCCTTGATTACTTGAAGCCCTTCTACATATACTCCTTTGCTTCAGATCATTCTTGTGCCAACATCTTGACAAAAAAGGATGATGAGGGGAGCGAACATCCGATCACCTTCATGAATGCCCCCTGAAGGATGTTGAACTCTGCTATCATAACATTGAAAAAAAGGATTATGCCCTTGTTAAGGGAGTTAATAAGTTCACGCATTATATCTTGTGCAACAAGGTGTTTGCTATAGTTCCCGACCCCATAGTAAAAATGTTGCTTATGCAGAACGAGTTAGGAGAGCGAAGGGCAAAGTGGATTGCATTATTGCAGGAGTATGATATGGAAATCTAGCTGATAAAGCTGGTGAGAGGGCAGGCACTTGCCAAAACAATGGCAGAAGTGGTTATTGGTGCTAGACCCGAACTCACAGTGTAGCAATACCAGCTGGAGGATGTTTCCCCAGGGGAATGGTACGATGACATAGTGTATTACCTGCTAAATCATAAATGTCCACCTCATCTACAGGGAGTCCAGAGGCGAGCCCTTAGGTTGAAAAGAAATAGTTACATGCTACAGGGCATCATATTACACAAGAGGAATCATGAAGGAATCTATTTAAGATGCCTTGGTAGGGAAGAAGTTGATTGTGTTCTCAAGGAATTCCATGATAAGTTTGGGACTAGTCATGGTTCTGGTTTATCAAATACGCACCAAATATTAAGGGTTGGGTATTATTGGCCCATCGTATTCAAGGATGCCCATGGTCATGTCCGTACCTACCACGTTTGCTAGACTGTTGCCACCCGGGAAAGGAATGTTGTCCCATTACAACCTGTCTTGGAGGTAAGACCGTTCGCACAATAGGGTCTCGACTTCATTGGTCTATAAGCCCTATGTTATTTGTTGGGCATAGGTACATTCTTACTGCTTATGGTTATTGTACTAGATGGACAGGGGCATTAACTTATAGGTAATGTACGACTAAAGTGGTAACTAATTTTTTGGAAAGTTTTATTTTAAATCGCTTTGGTTGTCCTTATGCTCTAGTGTGTGATAATGGCCCTGCATTTGCTTCATTGAAATTCACAAGTTGGGCCTTTAACTATAGGATCACCCTTAAATTTTCATCTAATTATTACCCTCAAGGCAATGGCCTTGCTGAGTTAACCAACAAAAACTTGATCACTGTGATCAAGAAGCTACTAGATACGAATCCCAAAGATTGGCATACCCAACTTCATTTTGCCCTTTGTGCATATCGCACCCACCACAAGGCTGCTCTCAAAGATTCCCCGTATCATCTCATTTATGGCTTGGAGCCAATTTTTTCCATACACTTGAAAATCCCTACCCTCTAGTTCATCAATAATTTTTATGAAGGAGGAGACCGCAGAGAAGCTCGCTTGGCCGAGTTGCTGCACCTTGAAGAAGTATGAGACCATGCCATAATTGTTTTTGCCAAGCATTAGGGCATAGTCAAAAGATGGTTTGACTACCAAGCTAAAATTAAGGCCTTCCGCATTTATGATCTAGTCCTATACTGGGACAAGGCCCATGAAAAGAAAGGGGGATATAACAAATTCGACAAGCTCTAGCTTGGCCCCTTTCAGATTGTTGAGACGCTTGGAGATAATGCTTTCCGCTTAAAGACTTTGACTGGTGAAGATGTCTCGTTGCCTATCAACGGGCAGCACCTTAAGCATTATTTCCAGGCCTGAGCTCTTCTAGAGTTGTTTGTGTAAATACGTGTACATAGGTTAGGATAGGTTTCCTACTTCATTTTTTGGTTTTTCTCATTGTCCCGACTATTTTGTCTTGACCTTGGAAGAGTCTTCCCGTTTTGTTGTGGTGGTCGTGCTTGGATCGATAAACAGTTTTCCTTGCTGCCCGCTCCTATGTTGTTCTTTAGATAAACCTCCATTCCCTATTGCTAACCCTTGAAAGTCCCTAAGCATTGGTTTTCCACTTTCGAACTCTGAACTAACCTAGGATGGTTATCCGCTTGGATCCCCAACGTTCATCATGGAACACACAAACATATTTTAAAATTTCCAACGAATGATATGGTGATTACTGAGAAGAGGGGTAAGTGAAAAATCTAAAGCCTACTCCAGTGACCACTACAATTCCCAAGCCCATGGTGAGGTTCATTTCTCACAAAATTGAACACGAAAGAAAAGGAGGAAAATACTGCACAAAAAAATCAAATAAAAGGAATGAATAAAGTGAAAATAACAACCGTATGGGTGTGTGAATATCTCTACCGGGGCTATGGACATTTTGCTAGCAGAAGACCTATGTTTGTGGGGTCACAACAAAAACTTCGTTGGGGCTATGGACACTTGACTGGTAGCGGAGAAATGTCCAGGTTACTTTTGGGGTCAGGCAAACTATGTAGCTTATCTCTCCCGATCAGTGGTTGCTCATGCTATCTCTGATGTCTGTGGCCCCACTTGGGTCTGAACCTTTGGTTTTCCCCCTTCAGGTTTTGGTTCTAGCATTGTCGTTGCAGATGATCGACGTTCAATGTCTTTCTGATCTTTGGGTCCCGGCCTTCGAATTTCGTACCCGGGTTTTTGTTTGAATGTCATCGTTTTAACCGGTCATGGGTCAATGTCCTTCCACACCTCGGACTCCGCGTTCTTGTCCACCACTCGACTTAACACTTCACAAATTCTAAAGTGGCCATGGAACAACATCTCCCCTGCCACCAGACCTCGGACTCCCCACCGCTGTTTGGGAAATTAGAATCCACCAACTCCGCCCGCCATCGTATGGTGCATTAAATTGTCGTATAAATTGTGGTTTTGGTTATATAAGCAGATTTTTGAACTGTCATTTTCACACGACCGAGGTGATCGAGGAATTTTAAGAGCTTCCTAACATTTGGCATTTTCTGCCCCTGCGCCTGAGCTCTCGGTATGTCATTCTTCGCGCATTCAACAACATCCTTTTTCAGGATTTTGAGGTATGTTCACCATCCACACGCCCCATCCTTTTTTCCTTGAAATTATGGGTCAAAATAAAGTAAAACGTAAAATGAGTTGAAACTTGGTAGATTAGTGCCTTAACCTAAAAACCCACAAATTTGAAGAAGAAAATTTGTCATTTCAAGGATTAAAATTTAAACCGGAACTTAACCCTGTCGTTGCTGTTCTTTGGAACAGTTGTTGGCATCTCCCGGGCCCGAACCTCCCCGCAGCCGTCCGCACAAAACAAAAAATTTAAACTTCAAAAATTTACAGCGACCAAGCTCGTCCCGGGTCCCGGCCTCCAGACTTCCCTTCGTGGGTTTCCGTTGTGCCCCCGTCATTTAAAATGACCTTTCTTAAGCGTCTTTTTGACCCTCGAACCCCAGGCTCATGAAGTCCATTCCACACTTACAAAGAAAATTGAAAAACGGTCAAGGAAAAAATAGTCATCAGACTCTGACCCTCATAATTCCATTGCCAGAATTCCCTCTTAACTTCGTCATTTTGAGCGGCCTGCCTTGAGCATCCTTCCGGACCTTAGACCTCGGGTGCATAGAGTCCATTTAAATTTACAAGGAAGGAACCGAAGCCATCCAAACTCACCTTGGGCTCCAGCATTCGGGTTTCCGTCCTTGGATTTTCGTGTCCATTTCGTTGTTCCAAACGACAAACTCCGACCATCTTTCCAGACCCCGAATCCCGGCTCTGCAATCTCTGTCTCAAAGCTTATGAGAATAATCGAACGTCCAAAATATCCTCAGACCTTGACCTCCATAATTTCATATCACTTTTGCCATTTTGAACGGTCGTCCTGGGATGTCTTTCCGACTCCCAGACCTTGGTTCCCCTTTCGCCGAGCGTAAAATCTAAGCGAAAAATTAAACCTTCCGAATTCCTTTTGGACTCCAGACACTGGAATTTTGTCTCCGGGGAATTTCTGTCGGTCTTCCATCCCCGGATTGCCACCTGAATTTCACCATTTTGCACAGCTATCCCGTAACTGGTTCCCGACGATGGCAATCTGAACTCTAGAACCCGACGCCCGAAGTTCCATCTTCCCTATGCTATTTCAAATGGCCTTCTTGCAGTTGAAACTCGAATGCCTAAATGGGGGCTCAGATGACCTCCAAATCCAAAACGAACTTTGACCCACTTCCTAAAAATTGGTCCTCTTTCACATCATACCTTCATTGATCAAATCTAAGACCGAAAAAATCATAGGGAGTGTCTTGCCTCATTTGCCCTTTTGAATGACATCCTGCCAAGGGAATTCTGGCCCTAGGAACCCGGATTGCTTGTCTTGCTTCCTGGTGATGTTTTAGCAGTTGTTAGTCATTTCTCAAATGTGAATAACAATTACGGAACTAACCTTGTTGTGCACGGAGATGTCTGAGGCTGTTTTTCCATGTTAATGTTACTAATTAATGTCTCTTTGTGTAGGATTTATGGAATCCAGTGCAGAAACCTCTAGTGTCACCAAGGAAAAAGGAAAGGGAACTACCAAATTACATCGAGATAAGGAGAACAAGGATCAGATGAAGTTCAAATTCCAAAGGGTGCCACTACATTCTAGAATCACTACTCTTTAGAGGGACATCACATATACCAATATTAGGCATGTCGATATTGATGAATTTACATGAAGGGTCAGGGTGGATCCAAAAACATAAAACGTAAGATCAATCAGAAGCAATAGACTCGCTAAGGCTGTAGGCTTCCCGCCAACTTTGATGGCCCCGAAGTTGGTATTGGGGTGTCAGGAAGCGTATCAATCCTAGACCAGAACCATAGTGGATAGAGATGGAAACATCCTTGCTGACATGTCCCCTCGTGGGATAGCTACAACCTTCCACATACCTGCCTTTGAAAGTATGGAGACCCCAACTATGGAGGAAAGCAAGGCATTATGGGATCAAGATCCTATAAGATGTAAGAAACTCATTAATCAATATTGGTTGAAAGATAAGCGGGCCAGTGCCGGTAAAGTCTCGCAGGAGCTCTTTCGTAGTGATCTCTTCAAGGATTGCCACGACCTCGTCACTTTGCTAAGTAGAGTAATGGGCCTTCCTATTGTGGCCTTCTTCCAGGAATGAACGTTTTAATTTGTGGATCGAATTCTCCATGGTGACGTTGCTTTTGATTGGGGAGAAATAATCAGCAATTGCTTTCATGAGCAATTTATCAATGTGAAGAAGACCTCTTAGTTCTACATGACATCCTACCTGGTTTATTCACTTTCCAACCAATGACATTATCATGGAATCAATGTGATGCCCAATGTGGTACCAAGGAGAGAGCTCAACCCTTATGATAGATACCCTTAGTTGCAATACAAAAACTTCAAGAGGGATAACTACAGGGTGAATGACGCCTTCATTGCCTACATCATCCGACTACTTGGAGTAGATTTTCACAGAGGAGTATCCCAAAGTGCCAGAGCCCTCCTCAGGAAATATGCATTCTTATACATACAATTCCCCAAGTTCACATACATTTGCACCCAAGGATTCACAGAAAGGTCGAACAAGCTACCCTGGTACCCCAATCACCTAATCATACTATTAGAGCTGACTTGGCAGCTGTGCCACATTCATAATATTCTAAGTAGCAAACACCTAGCAGGGATGCCTTACCTTATCGGCCTCAGCCAGGGGATGTACAATATCCATACCTCCCAATGTGCAGGGAATTCAGAAAAAGAGCTAGCCGAGTACCACTTTTGGCAGTATACGGCTCGGTCGTGGATGGACCCTTACGGTCATATTAGAAAAGCATTGGGACCCGAGTATGCCCACCTCCACAATCTTGAGGATTTATGGGCCAACTATAAGGATGATCTTTAGGTGCGGTTAAGGCACTATATGCGCATAACTGCCCTCTATGTGTGGAGGGTGAACTTGTGCTTGGTTCCAGACCAACTTGAAGAAGATGAAAGCATGGTGATCGACCCAAGATATAGTTCCATCTCCAACCTACCGCTGCCTATGATTGATTGGGACGAGCATGAGGTTGATGACCTCGATGCACTCACCAAGCTTGTGGAGCTCCGAACAAGGGCATGGATTGACTAGCAAGTGGCACGACTGAAACAATAGGGAGTCACCTTAACATTCAAGGGACTAGAAAGTGAGCCAATTGAATGTGATAGTGGGGTGATTACTACTACAGTTCGGGAAACTTCAAAATCCCCACCATCTGTCAAAACAAAAAAGAGAAAGGAAGCTAGCAAGGAGGGGCCTAACCCAAAGGTTTACACTCGAAAGGCTTCAAAGGGTGAGCCTTCCAAGAAGCAAAAGAAAATAGCTGGGGTAGTTGAGATGTCAGTCATACCTAAAGATCCGCTCCTCAAAGGCAGAGAGGAAGAGTCTAACCTACTAGGGTCTTCCTTTGTCACAATTGTTGCTGCTATCGCCACTATCCTGCATACTTCGCTTGTAATTTTCGCTTCCTCCCCACCTGCACTAGACATTTCTATCCACCTTGTCTCAACTTCTCTGGTCATGCAGCTCATATCGATGGATTCATCCTCTGCCACGACCTCCCTTGTCTCTTCATCTTCTATGTCTCCTTCCCTTCCATTCGCTTTTGTTTCCATAATGCTTGCCCTTAGTCTCCCGAAGTCCTTCCTAAAATACATGTAGAACGTGCCCTCTGAACTTTCAGGGATGCTTACAAATCCAACAGTATAGGTTGCAACAGCCCAGGCTATGGCCAACACTCTAGCTCTCCTTCCCCCAACCAAACCACCACGAATGGAGGAGATAATGCAGATATCCGATGACCATGAGCGACAACAACTAGAGGCTACAAAGGGACCCAAGGATGAAGAATTTGAATATCATGAGCATCCGATGTTCGAGCATCAAGATATTGACGAGGTGGCATATGAATCCTCCAATGAAAGCAGTGAGGAGATAGACAATGAATTGATCCAGGAAACACATGATCCAGAGCTCGACGCCGAATGGAGAAAGCAACTTAAGGAAATTGAGGTTAAAGTAGCTAAAGATCGACTTGTGGTTGAAGAAGAAGTTACTACTATAGAGACCGTGGCCAGTGGGTCTCCAGCTAAAAGATAGGGTCAAAATATGGAGCACGAAGAGACATCCCTCCACGTGAATGAGGAAGAGGATAGGCCAAGGGAACATGAACGTGATCAGGTTGAAGAGGAGGAAGATGTTGAAAAGGAAGATCCCTCTGATGAGCAACCACCCAAGTCCCCTGCTAAACGTATAACCCTCAAACAAGACTCTGATGAGGAGGAGGATGCGGGATTTGATAAGGAGGCCCTTGTCGTCAGAACCATTGAACTTTGAATGGAGGCCAGCAAGGACAAAAGTGAATCACCCAGGGGAGAAGCCCAAATACCTGACTGGCTAGGGAAGCAACTTAGACAAAAGACTCCTACCCTGAAGGATCCTAAGGCAAGGCTAGAAGCCATACTGGCCAGAGCACAAATAAGTACAAAGAAAGAAAAAAGGCCGAAGATCAGATCAAAAGTAACCATGGATGCCTTTGGATCCAGGGCAGTACAAATAGCAACACCGCTAGTTGGAGAACAAGGAGTGACTTATAAAATCTCCACTATCAACTTGGGGGTGGCCATAAGAGAGCAGAAGGTCGACCACCTCCAGGAATCGGTCACCACAGTGGTGCACCTAATCCAGCAAGATAATGTTTCAAAGGAAGAACTCAAAGCACAGGTGGCCAATCTGACAGCCTATATCTAGCAATGGTCATCCCTGGATGAGCAGCCCACCACGTCATCAGCCCCACCTTAGTTGTTGTCTCAAGAGCAGATCAATAAATTGGAAAAGAGAAGGAACTTGGATAAGACTACAAAAAATTGGTTCTGGCAAGTCTTAGACATGGGAAACATGGGCATCAACTTGGCGGTTCAGACTGCAAACAAGTTCTTGGAAGTGTAAAGAAATCTTGAGGGTACAAGGCAAGTCTGCGAGGGGTTCCCAAAGAAGTACAAAGTAGTCTACCTAAAAATTGAGGTCATACTTGTGTTGCCAAGCGAGGTTTGGGAGAAGGACCTGGCCCTCAAAGATGATGACCATTGGTTAGGGGATGTATGGAAACAAGATTTTGATCATCAGAGGGGAAAGTTGGAGTAGATTATGGAATGAGTAATTTCATATATCGAATGGGCCAGGGAGGCCAGAGAGGATTGCGCTCGGTACCTCAAGCTAATGACAGGGTATGAGTTGTCTGTTGTTGAAATTAATCCAGAGAGCATAAAGCCACACTTCTCAAAGAACATGGAAGATGGGATGTCGACTGAAGTCACCATAGATTTCATGAGTTTTGTTGCTCGAGACTTCACTCAGCCTGAGCTTTTCAGAAGCAATGCTACCAAATATGATGACGACTGGAAAAAGCTCATTAATAACTCCCAAGAATAGAGCTACTAGGTGCTACGATTGGATATTATGGAGGTGGACAAGCTTCAACCAATGATATTAAGCTTTGTGGAGTACACAGCTTTGAAGAAACGCGAGGGCAACCCTATCATAGATTAATATTTCCTAAAAGAGTAGCTACAACAAAGGGAATACAACAAAAGTGGAAATTGTTAGATTGTTGTCACTAGATGATGAAAGACGGAAGAGACAAAAAGATGTTTTAAAAATGTAAAATATTTGGGGGTAGGTGAAACCCTATTGTAAAGTGAATCTTGGCCACTCATTTTGATTTTTGAAAACTATAAATAGGGCTCTCCTCCTCTCATTTTAAGAGAGTTGAGTTGTTGTAAAGGCATGCTACAGAAATTTTAGTAGAAATACATTGACTTGGTGCATTTCTGGATTTCTTTCCATGTTGCATGATTCTTCTCCCATTAGTTAAAACTTTACTTCTAGTTTCCTTTAGTTAGCTTTAGTGGACTTAGTATGTTGTCTTTGGTTATGAAGCTTTCTGCTGTGTGTATGCTTTCCTTGTCCAAAATTTTGGTCATTTGTTGTTGGTAAGTGATTGTGCAAAGTTAGCCTGGACTATAATTTCATAGTTGATCTTTAAACTTTGTCTTTGTTCACATTTACATGGTGAATGAATGATGAATATATGCAGTCCTTAGAAGACAGCATAGATTTCATGACATTGTGAGAATTTAGATTAAGTGAAATCCTATTTAAGGAAACTGTCCACCGCAGGAACCTCCATGATTACTATTCATCAATAGTTGCAGATCCAAGAGCCTTCCTCCTTCCCTACCTCTTTTCCTTTTTTTTAAAGAAACAACCTGTGCTAAGGTTCATTGCACATTGTAAAGCCAAATCTGATGAAACAATGGAGTCTAAGACTGTTGTCTAAGCCTACAACAAAGTGTAGTAATTTCCTATTTTGAAATAACTCCATTCATTGACCCAATTGCCCTACAGCTGTAAATTACGTAAGACCGCTTTTTGATTCCACCAAATCACATCAAATAATTGAAATATTCCAACCATCATCATGACCTAACATCTGAGAGACCTTGGTATAGTGTTCTACAATTTGATAGTGGAAGATTGTCTTTCAAGAGAGGTAGTGCACCTATGTATTACCTGTGTTGTGAAGTGCATAAAAACACCATCAACAAGTTTTTTTTTTTAATTAACAAATTTAATACAAAAAATGAAAGAAAGTAAATAAAGTCTTTAAAAGACTTATACATATAGAAGAAAATAAAAGTCAAAGACTTGTTTCCCCACAGGCCTTAAAAGTTTCATTGCATTTATTTAAAAAGATGGCAAGAGTACCAATCTTCTATCGACATATGGGAATAGGGTTTTAAACCTAAAGCAAAAGAAGAAAGAATGAAGACTTATTCATTTTGTATTGAAGCTTCAAGAAGAAGCTTGACCACCGCTAGGGTTTCTAGAACTCTGTTGAAGGGTTTCCATGTGAGTTTTGTAGCTTACAGGAGGAAATTTGTACAAAAATCTATTGATTTCTCCTTCAAAGATGAACAGGTAAGCATTTTTAGAAGTGAATTTTAAAAAAATACTTGATTTTTCTTACACAGGCCCTCCATGGCCATGTAATTTGTAGCTATTTTTTACCCATTCTCATTCACTTGTTCATTTTTCTGTGACTCCTTTTTGCTTGGCCGCCATAAAAAACTTTTGTCATTTTTTTTCATTTTATTGTCTTGTTAAATGCTTGAATATTTCCTGGCTATAGGTTTCTTAGAAATTAAGGACCTTTCCCATGAAAAAAAAAAACCTTGGCTTGAAACATTGAAAACCCTCAGTTCAAAACGAATGCAAGGGCTCAATGCATCTCTTCCATTTCTTCATTTATGTAGTTTCATTTGGCCAGCTTTGCTTCTGGGTTGTAGCTTTGTTTCATGATTTTGAAATGCTTCGAGAAAAATTTCTATAGATTCCTTTATCTTTATGTATTCTCCATGGTGACAAGTCAAATGAAGGCCAAAGGCTTGAAAATGAGGATTTTCGTTCAAATTTTAAAGTGGATATTCATTTATTTTATAACAACCCATCAAGGGTTTGACTCTTCCTCTGTCAGCAGTTGGCACACTTTTCTTGGCCATCATTAGATCACAACACGACACTTTTCTTGTCCATCATCATATCACAACACGACCTTGGATTCTAGGAGAGAACCCTAGTCACGGGTATTATGAATTCAACACAACAGTGAAGATAAAAATGAAAAACATTCACGATCTTCTTTCTGTTGCTATTGTTTGTTTTATCTCTCAAATGAATGTATTATAACTCCCTGTGACACTTCTAAAGAAAAATTTCCTTGTTCAATATTTTATTGCTTTTCAGAAGAAATTGCAATTTACTTTGTTGTGGTTGCTCGTTCTATATTCCTATGCATTGACAACAATGATTTTTTTGTAGAAGCATAGCTTACTCTATCTTGATTATCAATATGTGCAAAATAAAAGGATATTTTTGTTTCACTCTGATGGAAAAACTAAAAATCCACCAACTCTGTAGTTTGAAAATCTAAAACCTTCATTTTGTTGAACCTTTGTTTTGAAATTCACTTCTTAGTATTATTCTTTTGTGCCATAGTCTTAGAACACCTTTGTGAAGTTTATCTCCTTCACTGTAATTTTTGTATTCATCCAAATTCATTTGTCCTGCATCTTCTTGTACTTATGCTAAAATGCAAAGAACTGGGTTCCTCTTTGCATTATCACTCCTCCAATGACTTCCATTCACTATCTTACTGTCACATGAAACTAAAATCCTCGCATTGGTATTGTCTTTGTGTTCTTCGTATGCCATATGCATCCAAAATAGCATAGTGTCTTTTCCCAATCGCTATTGGGATCCAATGGAAATATGTTGCCTTTACTATCATGCCTGGCTATCATTGCTCACTTATTACATCCTCCAGATCATATCCATATAAAGCTTATTATTGTCCTTTCTTCTACTTACACAATTTGCAATCCTTTTTTCCTTTGCATTCAAAACTACAAATGATCCTTGATCTCTACATGTCTCAACAAATCTTCAACTATTTCCATATGCAATTTCATACTGATGATAGGATCATGCCTTTTTTTTTTCCTTATGATTTCTTGACATGTTTTAAAATAAGCCAATGCTTGTCAATTTATAATATCATTTTATGATTGATGAATAACATTTTTTAGTTTTCTAAAACATTGTGATTCCATTATACATATATCTATTGCTTGTATAAGTGAATATAACAAATACACTGCTATGAATGATAAATTTATCTCTAATTGTATCATAATGTTTTGGAAAGCTTAACAAGCTTATCTCATCAAAACACTGAATGTTAACACGTTGGGTTCAACCCTTGTGGGAGCCACATTTATCCCATGTGCTATAATAAGATGGATTAAGACAACAACTTAACTTTCCCTATATCTTCTCATGAAGAAAAAAAGTTAGAAAAAAAATATGCATGTTCTAGGTGTGTTTGATAACTTCAATGGTTTTCTAGGACATCCAAGGTTTGCATGCTTGTTTAATGCACACTAAGATCAGTTTATACATGCATAGGTATTTTTTCATGTATGTTTTGAGACCTTTCATTGCTTAGAGCATTGCTCTAACACCATTACTATTTCCAGATGTAGGAACTAGGAGCAAAACGAAGCTAGGAAGGACACAAGCAAAACAAAGCAACAACAAGACAAGATGACACAACCAAAACCTTTCATTCTCGGGAAATGACTGGTCTCTCTCCTTACATGCACATTACTTTCTATTTACTTATTCATATATATACTTTTATTTATTTTCATTGAATAAGTAAGTTAGTCTCACGGCTTGTGTGAGACAATGTACATTTTACATTCAATAAAGACTACTTCTTTGTTCATAAAATATTTGTGTAAATCCTTCTTATGTTACATCCACTTGTATGGATGCAATAATTTGTAAAAATTTAATATTTTGGATTATTTCATTTTTGCACTTGAATATAATATAGGAAAGATTAAAGTGTGCCCTTTCTCTCGGTTTAAAATCAAAAATCTCTACCTAATTGAGTTATAATTGAAAATTTGGTAACATTTTTGGCAACATCTGTTGTATGTTTGCTTGCTAAACATCCTGATCAGTTGTCTAGACCTATCCTTGGGCACAGATTCACTCAAAAAACTAGGCTTATGACTTAGGAAACATACTCAGAACTTTTGTAACTTAGATTTGATTGATATGAAAGACACCCTGGCACTTATTGAAAACAAAACAACAGAAAGGAAACTATCTAGCTATGCAAAAACAACACTTAGGGAAATAAAACTTGCATCTAATCTACAATGTAACAACACTTTATTGAAAGCATAAAACCTAACCTAGTATATGCAAAGGTAGATCATACCTCAAAACAACGTTTGAGGTGAATCCCATTAACTCAGATAGGAAAAAATTCTCCATCCATCTTTGATAACTAAAATGCATGGTGCTCCTTGCATTGAGTAATGGAAAATGAGCCACTCTAGAAGTTGTCAAACTTCATGTGCTTACTTGGCCTACTCTTCAACTCATCCCATTTGAGCACAACATCACCTTCTCTAAACACTCTAGGAGTTTCTTTCTTATCAAAGACTCTCTTTGTTTGGAGCTGATGATACTCCAAAGACTTCATTGTCTTATCTCTTGTCTCTTCCAACCCCATGAGCTCAACATATCTAAAAAACATTGGGTCCTATTCTTCAAACATCTCCAGTTGATGTACAATGTCTAGAGCTAGCAGCTCTACAGATAAAGGCAATCTTGCCTCTTTACCATAAACCAGTACATATTGAGAATTTCCAATAGATCTCTTAGGAGTTATTCTATCTGCCCACAAAGTAGATTTCAACTTGGTGTGCCAAACTCTCTGATTATCCTCCATGGTTCTTTTAATAATTTTGATCATATTCTTATTTGTACTTTCAGCCAAACCATTACCTTGTGGGTAATAATTAGAAGAGGTATTTAAATGAATTATATTTCTGACAGCCCAATCACTCACTCTTAATCTAACAAACGCTAAGGAATTATCTGAGATAATTGAGTCAGGTACTCCAAACCTTGTTACTATATCCTCATAAAATCTCAAAACAAAAGATTCATTAGCTTCTTTCAAAGCTATTGCTTCTATCCATCGTGTAAAGTAATTAGTTGTTGTAAGTACCCACATGTGACCAACACTAGAAGGTGGATTTATTGGTTCAATAAAATAAATGTCCCATATCATGAAGGGTTGTTCAACTTGAATAGGTTGCAAAGGAAAAGTTGGCAACCTCTCTTTTCCTACAAAAAGAGCACATTTAACACATTTTCTTGCCCAAACATAGGCAAAAATCATGGAAGAGATGGTGAAAAGTGAACATCAATCGGTTTAACAGAACTAGATTCCACCAATAGCTCTCAAGTATGCTTAATCTTCTCAAGATCGTTCTTGTGGCCAATTTTATAAGAGTGCACAAGTTGTCCTATCATAGGTGTGTGTTGTTTCACCCCCAAGGATAGAGAAGACCCCTTGTAATTTCTAGAAACTAGCCCCTCCTTTTCCAAATTTTCCAAAACAATATCATCATCATCATCTTACATGTGAACAATCTGAGTTACCATATGATCTTGCATACCTTGTAATAAGTGAATATCTTGACTGGAGCCCTATCCCTGTCCCACATCACAACCCATACTAACAACATCCAAAGGCACATCTGACGAGATTCCTTCCTCCAAGGTTGAAGTGTTCAACACCTCAAACTAATTAAAGTTCTCTTCATTCTTCCTGACCTTGAAAGATCTCTTCAGCCCACAATCCTTAGCCCACTTAACCGTCTCAAATTCATCTTTATCTGGTTCCCTCTCCATCATAGTAGATTTCCCTTTATCCTCCCTATCCACTTTTAGAGCCAAAGATGAGGGAGGATAATTAGACGGAGTAGGCCTTCTTAATCCTAGGACATTACTTTTGAAGATGTCCATACTCATGGAAAATATGACAATGAAAAGGAAGGGACTCATAATCAAGTTTTTGAATCCAATACAAAGAACCAAGACAAATTTCTAGAGAATCCGACAAGGGATTATTTAAATCAACCTCCACACAAATCAGAGAAAAAGAAATAACCTTTCTTTCAAGGGTTTGTTGAGCAATTGCAACAGGATTACCAAGAAGAGTCACAATCCGTTATAAAATATCTTCTCTCCAAAACTCCAGGGGAAGCCTCAGAAGATAGACCTAAACAAGAACCCTCAATGGCAGTTCTTCAGTTGTGTTAAAACCCATATGCCAGGGCTTTATAAACAATTTGACATGATTATAGAAGTAGGGTCCTCCCATATTGGAAAAAATAGCCACAAAATAGCTATTTGCAACCACCATTAGCTCCATGTTACCCTTAACCTACCATGTAATCCTAATCCAAGCATCCAAAGCTAATGGAGGGATACAGATCCCAAGGAATTTATAGATCAAAGCATGTATACTCCAATAAGAAACATCATTAGCCACAGATTATGGAGAAAGAACTAAGATCGGATGATCCTGACTCTTGGGAAAATAACCATTCATTTTCTTCAGTTTAGGGCCCTCCCCCACATAAAATGACTCAAACTTCTTAGCATTCAACCTTGATGAAGATCCATTGTGAAACCCACTACAATCAGCCACCACCAAACCATAAGAAATATGTTGCTCTGCCATAATCCAAACAAAGAACCCAACAACCCCCACACCCTTGTGCAAAAGAGGCCACAAATCAACCCAAACACCAAAAGCAACTACCACCGATTTCCAAAAAAAATGAACCTCTACACAGCCAGAACCGGTGCAGCCCAGCCCAGCCCATAAGAAGCAAGCCTGGTAGAAGAGAAAAACCCACCTTGCAACTTGAAACACCCACCCCACACCTTGGAACACTCCAAATGCAAAAACAAAGATTTGAGCATCCCCATGGATGAGCGCAATCTCACATGCAAGCCACAACCTGAATGGTCGTGAGCTCGCACAAGACACTTGCTCACATTGTCTCCATTTGTCTATGTCTCAAAGATATTTTAGGTAATATATAGATTAAGTATTAGCAAGTAACAATTAAAATCTAAAGAGGTAAATGCATTCACTCATAACACACTTGCATAGAATTTTCAACTCTAAACTCTTTCTTCTATATTTGCATATATGTACTCTATACATCCTTTGTAATTTTTTTAGTTTTAACTCAATAAATCATAGAGAACATATATAAAAAATAAACCTATAGTTCATATCAACCTAAGATGATGAACTTAAACTCATGATTAAAATATGTTTAAGATAATTGACCAATTGCTAAGAGTAGGTATCTCTTCTTCAATTTAGTGTTTCCTAAAAAAATATTTTTTGTCATTATTCCATCAAGTCTTCATTGTCATTCATTTCTATGAATTATTTCCAATTAGTAGATTTATTATTCAATAAACCATTTTTGGGACTCATTAGCTAATATATATATTTTTATTTTGTCTCTAGTGCAAGTATATTTAGTGAAATCATATAGATTACATATATATACATGAAAGATAATTATATCATAGAGTGAATAGAAAAAACATATATTTGTTCATACAAATTTTTAACAAAATAAAGGACTCCTAACCATATTAATTTTATTCAGAATGGGCAGAAAGAATAAATGGGAATCACTCATTGAACTAAATGTGCAAGACATTCCCAACCAACGAAATCATTTCTTAAGTTAGGACCTTAAATGGGAACGTATTGGAGATGATGGTAATATGGACTTATGTGTTGGAATCCCTCTTGAAAGCCTCCCTTGATTTATCAAATGAGAAGGTTTATTGGATAGTATAGAGACAACATTTATATGTAAATATCATACAAATGACAACACACCAAAACCTACCAACCACACTACCAAGATATTCTCAAGGTTTGTCTAGATTAAATATAATTAATAAGGATGTCATTTTTATATTTAAATTTTTTATATGAATTATATATATAGTGTGTGTGTGTGTATGAATAGATATTGGTGTGTGTTTGGCCCTGAAATAACATAAATAAATTTGAAAACATGAAAAGGATATGAAGGTTTACCCAAAAAAGGGGTTGTCAAACCCACTTCTATGTTAGGGTCGTGTATGGTAGACCACAAATCAAACAATAATTATATAATGATTGGAGCCATTGTGATGCCAATGGTGGATTTTTCCATCAAAGGGATGACCCTTTTGGTGATCCAAGGAGAATTTTTGCATTGAGTTTATCGAATGAATGAAAATCATATATTGAGTCTTTATTACTAATGGGTGTGGGGATCGACACAATATGTGAACAACACTACTTAGATAATGGTTTGACTATGTTGATGAATAAGAGGCACATGCATGTTTTTTGATGAAAGATGTGTTGAATGCATGGAAAAGAGTATGCTCCATTCATTCCCAAAAGAATGAAGATGATGTAAAAAGTGTCAGTTTGTGGCATGTAGAGGAGAAATATGTTGCATAGTCGATTTTTGTTGCACCAAAATATCGACCTGTTAATGCCCTATACAACCACTAGAGTTAATGAATCCATGGGAGGTGGTTAAACCATGTCACGAACCTGAGCGTTGCTTTGCATAGCACAAGGAGACCAAGGGCGCAAAAACCTTGCAAAAATCCCCCAACGTAAGTAAGGGGTTTGAACCCGTGACCCAAGCTCTAATACTAATTGTTGCATAGATGATTATCATTGCACCAAAAGATTGACCTGTTAATGCCCAATACAACCGCTAGAGTTAATGAATCCATGAGAGGTGGTTAATCCATGTCACAAACTCGAGCATTGCACTGCACAACACGAGGAGATCAAGGGCGCACACCTTGCAACAAAATATAATTTCTACTATAGAAGACCAAACACCATGGAAAATTTACCATTTATCATAGGCATCCAAACACCATGAATGCAAGAAATGATGGTCAAAATTTCACATAACTCAATTATTGCAATGGAATCAATATTTTTAACAAATAAATATGGTGTAAGTAAAGCAACATTAACTATAAATTTATGGATTTCATTTTATCATTGATTTAGTTATTTAAAAATATTAATTTATCAATGGTTTATTCACGTGTAGTATCAATTATATACCTTGCTTGTTTTTTATGAACAAGAGGCTAGTGTACCTATTGCATGGGTCATATCCTCAAGAAATAAAGTTGAGGATCTAAATGAATGGCTAAAAAAAGTTTATAAACGAGGGAAGCAATATCAAGAAGATTGGAATGCCAATGCATTCATGACAGATGATGCTAGTGCAGTGATTGAAGCCATCAAGTTTTAATTAGCCTTAGTTTCTATATTTAAACTTCAACCAACTCATTATAATTGATTAATATTTAGTTTATAAAAATATATATTTAATAATTTACAGCTTAAACTAGTTTGAATTTAACATTTCATTTTGTTATAATGCTACTTATCAAGTTTTATAATGTATCTTATAGATTATCCTTCCAATGTTGAATACTTTTATGCATTTGACATGTACGCATAGCATAGCTGAAAAATATATATAGATAAGTCAATATTTAATTAAAATATGTGGACAATTATGTGTTTGAACCCCATAGATTGATATTATCTTTTACAATCTAGGTATGCCAACAATAAGGATGTAGATATAAACATGTTTGATAAAATTGATGAGATAATGTATGCAATGAGTAACAATGCAAACATCACTACTCACCTAATAAAAAAATTCATGGAGGAATTCAAAGAAGAGAAGAAATTTATTGATTACTTCCAAAAAAATTGGTGTCACATGATGAGGTCATATTGGTAAGTTTGTCAGATTATTCATTTTTTTGTATGCAAATTTACATCATTTAAGTTATTTTTTATGTTTACTAAGACATTAATATGTTTTTTTTATAGAAATATGGGAAAAAACCTTCTATGCAAATCAAGAAACTAATGCTTCCAGAGAGTCATATCACTTCCACATCAAGAGTCATTATCTAAGTGATTGTTCTAAGAAATATGCGAGGAGAATGGATTGACTTATCCATACACTTCTTCATATAGTAGAGCCATTTTACAAAAATAAAATATATTTGCAGTTATCTAGATTTTAACTAACTTAAAAAAAAATATTACATTACGGTATTAGAGAGATCTAAAAAAATACCCAATACAGATTGTTATTTGTATGAACTCCCTAACACATACAAGATAAGAAGTCAATTTGTTCCAATGAAATGATATCTTGTTAGGAAATTTGGACCAGATTTACATGTATGTGATTATTAGTGGGGAAAAAGGGGAAACACATGCAAACATGTGTTGAAGATTTTAGAACTCCTAAAGAGAAACATAACAAATAAGCAAGATCAAGTTGTTGGCAAGAGTCATTTAACATTTAAGTATTATATTTATATTTTTAATGACTATTATTATTTTTTCAAAAATATCTAAAACAATCTTATTGAATTACAAATGACCTGTTACTCCATTGGTTGATGATGATGATGTCAGAGGAAGTTTTAGTCATGAGAATAATACCATTGGTAATGTGGATATGATATTTATTATAAAATATTCATTAATTTTTATGGTTCTTAAAATTTAATTAATATTTTATTTTTATTATAGATGATTTTATTCCACAAGAAGATTGAGATGTAATTGAGATTGTCATTGGTGAAGACCAAAGAATTGGTAAATTTCAATATCACTATTTTATTAATGAAATATGAAAAGATTTTATTTGTATTTTTTGGACTTATTTTTACTATAGATGGTTGTAAATCATCTGATGCTTTTGATGATAACTTCCAAAAATATGTTGATTATTTGAATTTAGTACTCCAAGATTTACCAACTAGAGTAAAACAAAAATATATTTTTAGCCAATGTATTGAGAGATTTAGAAAATATCTCCAAGCATCTCTTGCTTCTTCCAAACTTACATTGATCCTTGGCTCAAGGGATATGCCTATGAGATGAATATTACCATGGTTTAGTCCAAATAAAATGTGTGAATGCCATTTTATTCATTAAAGAGGCAATACCATTTATCAAGACTTGAATGAAAGAGTTGATGAGCATGAAGAATTTCAGTTCTCCTCCATAGGTGGTGGGAAGTTGTAGACACTTTAAATTGTTTTGAATGATATTACACACTTGAATATGAATACTAACACTGTCTCATCTTGAAATTCACCTTTTTTTTACTGTTTAATTGAATGATTCTGGTTGTTTAATTAAATGCATCAATTTCTCCTATTAATCAAATGATCACTATTATATGGCTAATTCGCCCTTTCACACTAACTTTCATCCTATTTAATTGAATGATGCAAATTATTCAAATTAAACCCCTTTATGTCCTCTCATTTAATTGAATAATCCTAAATTATTGAATTGAACGTCATTTGCATCCCCTTTTCATTAAATAAATAAATTATTTAATGAGCATCCTAAATTCAATCAACTTGCACAATTAAATTTTTTTTTTAATTATCTAATTTTCTATTTTTCCTCACCCATCCACTTGCATGAAAATATTCCCTTGGAATATTCTTCCATTTGAGTTCAAAAAAGAGAATATTTTATTGTATCAAACTCTGCAACAAACTTTCTAAAAACTTTGAAAGTGTGCTTGTTTGAATCATAATGAGTCGTTGATTAACTCATTGATCCATGTAATCTTGCATTCTCATCCATTAATGATAATCCTTGATCCATGCCTTTACCTTTGATTGCATCTCAACCCTTGATTGATCAAATCAATCTTGACCCTTGATTCACCATTTTTTCCTATAAATACTTCCCATTTTGGAGAGAAAAGGATCCACTTCCATTTTAGAAAAGTTAAACTACACATTCATCAACCATCTTCATTCATCTTGCATCCATTTTGGCTTTATGTCCATCCTTAGCTTATATTTCATCTATTTTAGCTTGTTTTCATCAATGGAGTTCGTATAGATGCTTGTTTTATCAAAGGGAAAATATGAAACCAATCCCCCAATGGGATAAGGTTTGAAGCAGTTAAATAGGTTTTCATTATTCATTTCTTCATCATTTTGTTTAATGGATTCTTCATTTTAATGGTTTTCATACATTTCATTGAGATTGTAGCTTAGTTAAATATTTCTTAAATTTGTATGGATCTAGTGTATTTAGCTCTTACTATTATTACAATCATAGAACCAAAAGAAAAAAAAGGTCTCCAATCATTCTTGCATAGCAATACAAGAAGAAAGGGTTATCATCAGGAAACAACAAAGTGAGTAAATCTATTTAAAACTATTTTAGTATTTTGCATAACAATAATTATTGCTCTTACATCACATGCTAAGAATATTTCATTGTAGGTTTGGATGATCAAGAGAATAATCAAAGACGTTGATTGTCTTTCTCTATTGATCTAAACCAAACAACAACTGATGAAATGCAAATTATTGATGGTAATTTTCTTACTATTAAATGTATTCATTTATTAAATGAAATATTTCCCAATTCCTATTTCTAACCATTTTCTATACTTAATCACATATAAATAGCAAATACAATTTATGAAACTCAACCATCAATACTTAATGTTATACCTCATTAGACATTTCAAAAACCCATTCCAAGTAATTTAAAATCTTAACATTATTTTTATTAAGTATATTGTATTGTTAAACTTAATGTTTTATCTCTGTTGATTTATTAAATACACATGTCATTGTAACTTTAGATGATCAACAAAATACTGTGCAACATAGGTTACTATTTTCTATTGATTTTAATGAAGCATCAACGATAATGGATGCAATACAAGCTAGAGATGGTAAATAGATTTTGAAATAGTTTTCTAACTGTAAGTGTGTGAAAAATATGTGTAAAGAAATGACAAAAACACACTTCAATGAAACATTATTAGAGAATTCAAATGACAAGTTGACCTGATTGAAACGTAATCAAATCTCTAAAATCGTTCCATTGCTCTCTATCTCCAAGGATTTATTAAACCAAAGTGGCTCTCAAATTGTATGCACTATGATTATTAAAATGACAACCTAGAGAATGTGAATGATAAGCTATATGATATACTATGATGAAATGATTGATAATGAAAGCTATGATACTGAAAATGAAAACTATGATGTTGTGATACTGATATGATAAATCTATTGTAAACTAAGATGCAATTGATATGAAATCCATGATTATGAATGCTAATATGATTCTAAAATGATTCTATTTGAATATTGCTAAATGCTTGAAGTTTGTATGCTCAAATGCTCTAATATGATTTTTGTAGAGTAAGTTTGTGTATGCACGTAAAAATGGTCTGCACCACAATTAATTAAATAATATTTGATATTTAATTAATAAATCCTAATTCTTCTACTACTATAAATAAATTGATAAATTTATTTATATGGTTCATTCCCTTAATTCCTCTTAAATTAACTAAATGCACAAATTAAATAATTTGTCATTTAGTTAATTTCCCTCTTTCATTTCAATTTGAATTTTTAATTCAAATTGTCACATGTCTCCACATTTCTCTAACTTCCTTCCACCTCACCTGTCACCTCACCATGTGTAACATGAAATTGTTTTTTTCTAATTTGTAAAATGAGAATTTTCATCAACAACTTGCAACAAATTTGAAACCACCTTGGACACATGGCTTCTTCTTTCCTCTAATCCTCTTCAACACTTGCTAAGGTGTTCTCTTAAAGGGAACGACCTCCATGATTCTCTCAAACCTCTTTGTGCTCCACCGTCGATGCCTCAGGATCATGATCTCAACCGTCCATCTTTGCCAACTCAGCCCAAGCTTGGAAAAATCTATAAATAGAAGGCAATTCTACAAATTTTCAAGGGAGAATGGGATTAAAAACTTATGCTATAGAAATCTTAGTGCAATTTGAGAACATTTTGAGAGCATTGTAGTTAGTATTTAGTATTTTAGTTCATAGTTGCATTATCATGGCATTTTCAGTCCTAGTATCTTAGTTTGTTGCATTTCCCTGCATCATTTTACTTAGAATTGCATCTTTAAATCACAATCATCTTAGTATCATTTGAATACAACAACATCATAATCTTAGATAATTTAGAATCTAAATCAATAAAATACCAAAACATGTAGATGTAGGCATATAATTGTGCATTTTCATATAGCACCTTGTTTCTTAGGTTGTTATTTCACAAATTCATGTGCAAAACATAACTCTGAGGGCATGAATTGAGAGATCACCAAGAATAGAGGACAATGGAATGATTTCAAATGAAGGGTTACAATAGTTTGATTTATTATTTCTCTTTAATTAGATGTAATACATTTCATTGATGTGTGTTTTGTTTAGATAACTATTTCACTCATTTTTTAATCACACATAAATTGGTGCCCACCGTGGGGCCTAGCCCCTTTGATTTTAATGTTTTCTAGAAAAGTGTATTTACAGGTTTGGACGTGTAAATTTTAAGCACAATCGTGAATTCCTCTGGTGCATACAAAATGTTCTCTGGTGCATCTGTACTCTGTTCTGCCACATCCGTGGAATTCTGCAGTGCATCCGTCTTATCATTTGGCACATACAAGGAGTTTTCCAGCACATATGTGATTTATTTTAGCGCATACATAGACTGTTTTAGCACATTCATGAAATATTTTAGTGTCTTTGTGTGAAATTTTAGCACATCTATCCACTGTTATGGCACATTTGTTTTATTTTCCAAAGAATCTACTAAAATAATAAAGAACGTTGTCAAATAATTCCACATTGAAACTACTAACAGTTTATGTTGTAGGGGCTCGAGTTTATTGTTATTTTCTTTTTGTTAAGTTAGGAATCTAGCCTAATTAGGGGGATAACTGAACACCATGCTTGTTGTGTTTGTGGAATTGTAGGCGTGTATGCTCTCCCCTTTACTCGGTGATCAGAAAGCCAAACCCATTATTTTTATTACTTTTAATCCTTAGGGGCCTACCTTGGTGGGAAAAGAGGTAATCATCCCAAGGGAACAACCCAACTGGGAACACGCTAAAGCCAAGTGACTTCCACCCGAGATATAAATGTGGGTACTTGAGGAAAGTTCAAGTATCACGAGGATTGTTTCGACAAGAAGGGAAATAATGGTCTCTGGTCGCATGGATGATCCCCCACAAATGGAATTCCCATACTAAAACCCTTTTTTTGTAGTAAGCCAAAAATTCCTTTACTATTTACTAGTGCAAGAATGATTGTTCTGAAGCTGTCCCATATTCTTTTGGCTTTTGGTAGAAATGAGAAGTTTGTCATGGGAGATTCATGAGGATTGAGGCTTGGTTGACCTGAGAAGTGAGTACAATGCAAGGGGGAGCTAGTTTGGTCAAGCCTCTATTCATTCGCCAAAAGTAAGCACAACTGGACTAAAAATCCAAGTGGGAATCCAGTGAATACTACCTGTCACAGCCCTAGGGATTGTACCTGCTTGGTGTGTTTCACATGCATGTTTTGAAATAAATTTTTGAACAAACATCACACACTGAAATATACAACCACTTATTCAAAATAATATCCACTCCAATAAATCAACTCTCTACCAAAAAATAAGAAAAATCAACCAAACTATCAAAAATAGAGAACATTTTCCAGATTTGCGTATTCATTCCCTACTCTAGTGCATATACTCAACCAAGATGATAGAGAAGATGATAGGAGCTTACCACCTCCGTGCAAAGCGCTCAAGGCTTGTGGAGGAGAAAATGAGAGGAACTCAAGCCTCTGTTGCAATGGTGTTTGTCTTGTGCTCACATTATCAGAGTGATGGAGTAGTGGATTGTTGTTATGGAGTGTAATGTGCTGCTACAAAGCTTGAAGAGGGATGGAATTGAGTGGAGAGAATGATCAAATGATCTTTCCAAAATCTATTGCAGAGAAGAATGGATGAATGGATGAAGAATATGAGGGAAAGGATGAAAAATGACCATATTCGGGTTGGCCAATCAAAGGGAGGCGTTACTCTTTGACTTCCAATTGAAAGTGTAATGTCTTTGCAGTCTCCAGCCGCAGGAATCTACCAGGGACGTAAGCGTGTCGCGCGGGCATCCCTGACATAAATTCCCCCACCAACACACAAAACAGGTGCCAAGTGTGATGTGGACAATGGGCTTATGTGGAATTAAGCCTCTGAAGTTGGTTTTCTAAAGTGTAAAGGGGTGAAAGGGGAATTTGCATTAGGGGTGAAAATTCTCTCCTATACAACAAAATTGTATAATCATATCCCACCTTAGTCTCATTAATAGAATTTTTAATTCTATTTGACTTGGGTATATCCTTGGCACTCCTAAATAAAGATGAAAGTATAGTTTTATCACTTGAAATGGAAATCCAAAATACCATGGCGGAAGTAGAAGAAAATCCCTTCCACAGATTCCACCAAACTAAAAATGAGGAAATAATGGATGAGGACATCATACAAGCTCTACAAGACCCTCAATTTCATAATTTCATGGATAAAATTTTAGAAAAGGATGAAGAAAAATACCTTTTGATGCTAGCAAACAAAGGAGTCAAACTACCCGAGGATTTTGATATCATAAAATTAAAAGAAATTCCCAAGAGGACAAAGGCTAACTCACAAAACATAGATCCTCTAGATGCTTTGACCCAACAAATGCAAAATCTCCAACAACAAATCCAATACATGCACAGGGGAACAACAAAGAGATATTCATTGCAAGATATCTATCCTTATCCCTTTGACAAAAACATGAACACGATATCTTCTTCACCAAAAACAACATCATCCAAGTTCAATGTTTCTAAATTATTTCAAAGGTTAAATGAGCCAAAATATAAGCCATCAAACACAAATAGTATTGAACAATCCTATCATGTCATGCACCTATCTTCATCTCCCACAATCCAAAATAAACCTCATGATTCTTCCACTCAATTTAACAATTTCATCCAACCACCCTCTCCTATCATACCTTCTACATCCAATGATACCAAAATTCCACAAGCCCTTCCAATCTTTGACCAAGATCCCATCTCTCAAGAATCTTATGATGATCCCCTCATTTCATTATTCACCCACGATGATCCCCTTTCATCTCAATAGGAAAGTATCCTTCCAAGTCCTTCCACCTCATCTAATGAATCCATACCCTCTCATGATTCCATCACATCCCAAGAGCATGACAATTCTTCCATCATATCTAATGATGCCCTACCATCTCATGATCAAGATATGCCTTTCAAACCACTTCATGATGATTCCACGCTTAATTCATCTCCTACACCTTGTGATCCTTCTTCAAGTCAAGATCAAATTACCTCATCATCTCCATGTCAAGAGCCAACCACACATATTCAAACTATCCATGAACCCCATACCTATAAATTGGGATCTTCCACCTTTATCCACTCCGGCTTACTTCCAACACCTATCCTTTCATCCATATCATATCCTCCCTAAAATGGACTCACATCTTGTTTCGTAAATAATACATATCCCATTGGTAAACGAATGTGTCAAAATATGAACTAAAAAGGATTAGGCCTTCATGAACAAGGTATCCTAGAACCCCTTCTTGCCCAAGAAAATCTATATCCTCATGGCCTTGGCTATACACCTCATGCTCAACCTAAATATCCTAGTCCATCAAACCTTCCATCTATCTTAGTTCCTTATCCTAGTCCATCAAACCTTCTATCTATCCTTGGTCCTTATCATCCAAACCTTAGTTCATCAACCCTTCCATCCATATCAGGGTCCTACATCCCTCCATCTCCTTTTCACCAAGAACAACACAGGCACATATCCTTAATGTACTTTCAAATTTCTACCTACATTAACTCATCCATAATACCTCCATATAATTCATCTAAATCCACTTCTCCCATTGCTTTTGGAAGAAATTTGGGTGCCAAATTTCAAAAGTGTCAATATCAAAATCCACATGTCTCAAAGGATCAACATGTATCCTCGAAGAGTCATGCAAAAATAAAAGAAAATTTGATACAAAATCAAAGTCAAAAATTCAAAAGGCCACAAAGGCCCATAAATCAAAGTCAAAAATTCAAATGGCCACAAAGGCCCATAAATCAAAGAGAAAAATCTCCAAGGCCACAAAGGCCCATAAAGAAAAAACCAAATTGAAAAACTATGTGGATTCCTAAAATTCTCGTAGAAGCAATAAAATCTAAATTGGCATCCAAATTTGCTAATCCAAAAGCTTTCTCCAATCTTCCATCTGAAAGCCTATCACCTTCCAAATCCATTTTTCCTCCATCACTCCACCACCCTTCAAGGTGTGTTCCAATGTTGATTGCCATCCTTTCCATCTATCCATCAACAAGCCTTCCAACCTCCTATCCATTATCCAACATCCATCCCCCATTATCCTCCTTTAATCCAAAGCTTCACATAAGTCCTTAGTTTCTTCTAGCATGCTAACATTTATGAGTCTAATTCCCATGTCCATGGTTTATTGGAACACATATTCGAGGGATATTAGTTGTGAAAATTGGTGATTAATCCATTCCTACATCTCCCTATCATGCATATATTATCTTCCATATTCCTCTTGCACTCTACACTTGGGGGCAAGTTTCATCCATTTTATCATTCATGGTCATTATCCTCTCCATGTTCATTTCCTTACAATTTCACCTTTGATCTTGACAAGGTTAAGGATCTTCTTGAACATCATGCATCTTATCATATGCACTTTATCCAAACCTTCCATACCATATCCTCCACCAGGCATCTTATCCTATATTGTGGGGCATCTTGTTTCTTCAATTGGTCATCTTATTCCATCTTAAATATCCTAGAAAAATCCAAAAAAATTTAAAAAGCTGAAAATCCAAAAAAATTCAAAACATTTCCAAAAATTAAAAAAAATCAAAACATTTCCAAAACCCAAAATAAAATCAATAAATTGTATGCTTTCATAATAATTGGTTGTCTCTCACTAGGGGCAAAATCCTGAACTCATTGGGGGAAAATAACCGTTGAGCTTAAACCAACAAGTAACAAACAAGAAACAACGAGACAACTTGGCATAATCAGCAATCACATTGAACATCCATCACAATCAATCAAACAAATCGACCATCCAAATCAACAAACATAGTCAATCAATCAACAACTCAAAAATCTAACTGGATGATCATCTTCTGAATCATGGTTTAATCACATTGGCACAAATGTTCAGATGTTGTATCTCGATTGTTGCTATCACTTCTCTAGAGTACCTCAATGATGTTCTAAACTAGAGGGGCTAGTATGGAGAATGCTATTTTTCTTTGTCTGATGTTTATGAGTCAATCATTACTACTGTGCAAATTTTTGCAGGACATGCTCTACAAAGTATCATTGATGACATTCTGAATTTTCATGGGAAAATTATTAACTCTTGTCTATTTACACAAGTGATGCTCAGGTTATCTCGGTCCACTTATACCTAGATGCTTGTGTTATCTTGCACTATCAAAGTCAACAGAAGTTGTATGGAAGTTGTACTTAGGTCATCATGGTCTAATTATACCATAGGTGTTTGTACTAAATGTCAAAATTTTAATAAGCTTAACAATGATACTAAGCATGATAAATTAGATAGCAACATTGCATAGTTATATTTACATGGTTAAGATAGATTGCATCCATAGTAGTTTGTGCATGAGAATTATCATATCCATCACATCTCATCTACATAATAAAATCCATCTCATATCATCATAAAGCATTGTCCAATCTCATCTAAATCAATCCATCCAATCATTTCTTCCAATCTCATCTAATCAATCCATTCAATCTAGCACAAATCATGCAATCATACCTTTGGTCTTGTTCCTAGCCGTACTATAAGCTTTGATCATCATCATCATCATTAGGATGTATCCTTCCCCATCCTTGTGTTGTTTCATGATGTATCCTTCCCTCATCAACAAAACTCTCATCATCATCATCATCGGGATGTATCCTTCCCTATCCTTGTGTTGTTTTGGTATGTATCCTTCCCTCATCAATAACACTCTCATTGTCATCATCATCATCATCATCAGGATGTATCCTTCCCTATACTTGTTTTGTTTCAGGATGTATCCTTCCCTCATCAAAAACACTCTCATCATCATCATCATTGGGATGTAGCCTTCCCTTATCTACAACACTCTCATCATCATCATCAATCCATCTTGGCTTGTAGTTTGACTGGGGCAACATCATACTTACTTTTGAATCCATTTGTGTTTTCTTTCTTCAAATATTATCTTCCCAATCTCCTATCGCTTATCATCCTCTCTTGTCCATCATTTGGCATCAAATTCCTCATCTTCCAATTTCATCTAATCAATCCAATCATTCAACCATTCAATAAATCCATTCCCTTCATCAAATCCTCTTCTATCATTCCAAGCAATAATCCAAATGTAAGTCAATCCTTAATTTGTATCAATCCAGTCAATCAATATTGTCAAATGATCTAATCGCACCAACGGTCCTGATCCTAATCTTGTTGTAAACCAAATCAATCAATCAATCATTATCATCCTATCATTGACCCTCACCTATCATGAGGTCAATCATCATCATCCTATCATTGATCATCACCTATCATGAGGTCAATCATCATCTATCCTATCATTGACTCTCACCTATCATGAGATCAATTATCAAATATAATCATCATCATCAATCAATCAATCAATCAATCAAAGGTTTATAGCTTGACAGGGGCAATACCTTGTTTTCTTTTGAATCATTTGTACATGCTTGCTTGCATGTGTTATCAATCCATATTGCATTTATATCAAATTCGTATCATTCCAATTAATTCGCATACCTTGTATATTGCTCAATCAACTCAACACATACTCTCAATTGCAAAAGTGCATCAATTCATCAACTAGGGCAGATTTCACAACTATTTTCAGGAGATAAATTGTTGAAACGTGTTGAAACCTTCAAAACCATCAAAATTTTCTAAAAAATCCTAAAATTCAAAAAATTCACCAATTTATCTCCCGAGGGGGCATCATTCAATCATCACTGAAAAATCAAAGTCTGGGGCATGTCAAAAAAATTCTTTAAAGCAATGTGTAAACACATCACTTCAAAGAGGGGCAAAATGTATGCGCATAAAAATGGTCTAGAGCATAATTAATTAAATAATTGATATTTAATTAATAAATCCTAATTCTTCTACTACTAAAAATAAATTGATAAATTTATTTATACAGTCCATTCCCTTAATTCCTCTTTTTTCAAAAATCACTTTCCTCTTAAATTAATTAAATGCACAAATTAAATAATTTGTCATTTAGTTAATTTCCCTCTTTCATTTAAATTTGAATTTTTAATTCAAATTGCCACATGTCTCCATATTTCTCTAACTTCCTTCCACCTCACCTGCCACCTCACCATGTGTCACATGAAATTGATTTTTTTCCAATTTGTAAAATGAGAATTTTCATCAACAACCTACAACAAATTTGAAACCACCTTGGACACATGGCTTCTTCTTTCCTCTAATCCTCTTCAACACTTGCTAAGGTGTTCTGTTACAGGGAACCACCTCCATGATTCTCTCCAACCTCTTTGTGCTCCATCGTCGATGCCTCGCGATCATGATCTCAACCGTCCATCTTTGCCACCTCAACCCATGTTTGGAAAAATTTATAAATAGAAAGCAATTCTACAGCTTTTCAAGGCAGAATGGGATTACAAACTTATGCTGTAGAACTCTTAGTGTAATTTGAGAACATTTTGAGAGCATTGTAGTTAGTATTTAGAATTTTAGTTCATAGTTGCATTATCATGGCATTTTTCAGTCTTAGTATCTTAGTTTTTTGCATTTCCTTGCATCAGTTTACTTAGAATTGTATCTTTAAATCACAATCATCTTAGTATCATTTGAATACATCAACATCATAATCTTATATCATTTAGCATTTCAATCAAGAAAATACCAAAACATGTAGATGTAGGCATGTAATTATGCATTTTCATATAGCACGTCGTTTCTTAGGTTGCCATTTCGTAGATTCATGTACAAAACAAACTCTGAGGGCATGAATTGAGAGATCACCAAGAATAGAGGACAACAGAATGATTTCAAATGAAGGGTTACAATAGTTTGATTTATTATTTCTCTTTCATTAGATGTAATACATTTCATTGATGTGTGTTTAGTTTTATCATATTGATACACATATTTTTCCACCACACAGTTTGCACAAAGTTGGGATCCATTTCTTGTAGCAAGAGTTTGCTTTTATAGATTTTCAAAGGCAACTTGTGATGTGGTAGCAAGCAACAATTCAAATTTGATTTGAATAAATCAATGGTAGAGAATGAAGAAGTTGGAGAAGAAGAAGGGGAATGTTTCTCTTAGCAAAACATTCTCCCAAGTGACCAGGAGGAAAAAGTGGAAGAAGAGAGCCAAGTCTCTTAAGAATATTCCAAAATTGGTTGGAAAGATAAAACATCATTGAATTTTGTTGAAACTTTCAATTTTGGTTGAGAGAAAAGTTTTAGCCATGTGCTTAATTGAAAATTTAGAATTATTCAATCTTGGAAAAATATTAATTAAATAAAACAAATAATTGAAATTTGTTTATTTAATAAAGAGGTGATAATTAAATAAAGCAAACTATATGAAATTGTTTCTTTAATTAAGATGGAATAAAAAAAAAGATAATTAAATAAAACAAACTATTGAATTTGTTTATTTAATTAAGATAGAAGAGAATATGAACTATATAAATAAATATTTCTATTTATTTATAAGTAGATGAATTGAAGGTTAATTAATCAAATAATTGTATTTAATTAATCAGATTTATCCAGACCATTTTTAGGTGTATACACTAACAATTTTTTATGTTTAATATTTAAATCAATTTAATAACTAAAGGATGACTGGATATGTGGTTATGAGATTCCCTGGAGGGAGATGGTTGATGCATATGCTACACTATCATCTGTGCTTGTTGGTTTTATTGGGGGTTTCCTATGTCCCGACCATAGGTTGAAGGGACTCTCAATTGGCTAAGGACAAATCCTGGAGCAGATGATTGTAAAGGGTACTAGACATGCTTGGGGTTGTTGTATGTTAGCCCATTTGTACCATGATTTACACCAAGTAGTGTACCTTAGAGGGCTCGGTTTATCGGCCAAAGTTACATTATTATAGATCTGAGCATGGGAGAATATTGCCATCACGTGTCCCATTGCAGATAGACAGAGGCTAATTGGGAGACCATATGCCCATGGCTACACAAGTCCAGTTGTCTAGCAGAGGCTATGCAAATTGGAGTATTGGAGGCATATGCTTGATGATCTAGAGTTTGTTGTATGGCAGCCCTATATTTGATGTGAGCAGTGGGCGGAGGATGTCACTGAGATGTCATATTTGTGCCAGTCCATGTATTTGATCGGGAGGACCCAATTTATTATTGAGAGATTTTTGTTGAGGAGGGTTATGTGGTGGTATGGTAGATTACAGGGTATGCCACAAGGTTTCGCTCACTATGCATGGCGACAAATGGATGCCACTGAGTGGGGGCCCACCCTATCATATGATGCAGTAGTCAAGGAGTATCAAGGGTTATAACTGATTATCCAGGATTACCATCCAAAGGTCATTGAGGCTCCAATGTCTGAGGAGTATGTACAATATCTATTTTTGCACCCATTCCCATGGATCTCTAGCCCATATGAGTTGGTACCACTATTGGATGAGGAGGAGAGGGAAGTATTTCATGGTCAAAGGTGGAGGAGGAGAAATGGAGGCGATGAGGAGGAGGAGATGGAAGAGGAGATGGAAGAGGAGGATATGGCGGAGGAGGAGGTGGCAGAGAGTAGTGATGATGGGGATGATGATGATGATGGGGATGATGGAGATGGGGGTGGTAGAGGTGGTGGTGGTGTGGCTTTTGATGTTAGGGATGTGATAGTGCCTCGGTGAAGGAGGTCTTTGGTGGTAGTGGCACAACAATGTGTGCGAATTGGGCTACCCTCGCAACAATAATAGACACAAATAGATGCATTATAGGTATAGGTTCAGATGTTGAAGGGCCAGCTAGCACAGGTGTAAGCATTGCTAGCTTAGGCACAAGCACATGTAGCTACATTGACAACTGAGTGATATGTGGCTAGGAAGTAGGGTGAGAAGGCAGGAGCCTTATCTGATAGACTGCATAGAGTGGGAGAGGGGACCACCATCAAAGACATGAAGAGAGAGGTTACATGAGTCACTAGAGAGGCCAAGTACTACCAAGGTCGATATCATGCAGTTGTCCCAACAAAGTAGAGGGTGAGCTACGCTCAGTCCAGATTGACATACAACCACTCTTAGACCACTAGTACAGGTGTGACATAACCACCACATAGAGACCCAAGCCCAGATCCAGGTACAAGTGCACTTGGTGCAGGTCCATCAGGTGTAGGATTAGTGAGGCCAACAAGGTTTTGGGGAGCACCTCATAGCCTCCATGATCATCTTTGATGCATTTTGAGACATTTAATGATGTATACTCTGATTTTGACTCACTGCCATTTGGATATTGTATCTCTTGACATTTATTTCAGACATCATTGTATACTTGATATTATGATTTTTGAGATTTATATGATATGTAGTGGATTCCAGATCTATATGTGTTCTATATTATTTCATGATGGTTATCTATGATATATGCATTTATTTTCCATATTCTACATGTCATGTGATGCTTATATGATGATGATGTTATGAATATGAACTGATGAAATTATGATGTATGGTTGCAATGATAAAATGATATTAATATGAATGTTCCATGAGATGAATGTTATAATGCAAATGATATGTGATGCTTGGATAATGATTTTATATATGTTATGAATGATGTGGATGTGATATGAAATGGATTTTTGATAGTGCAAATGATATGTAATGCAATTTTTTATTTTTATTTTTGATATTTTCTAATGCAGATAAATGATGTGATGTATAAATGAATGAATGATATGATAATAAAAATATATGGTCAAATGTATGGATGAATTAATTATATGATAATGCAAATATATGATGTGATGCAAATGATTATGAAATTATATGATAATGATAATGTTTTTGTTAATGTAAAGTATACTCAATCCATTAAATGATAGAGAGCATTGTTTTTGAAGTCTTTGCCAGCCTCGAAACAATATATTATGCAAATGAAATGCTAATATGAATACTGTAGATGTCTAAATTTGATCACTTCCACATGATCAAAATCGTCTACTCTATTCATCTATTTCATTAATAGTGATTAAATAATTTATGTAATCATTATTTCATTTTCTGCCTAAGGTTCCTAAAGTATGTAATTGAATAATTAAATACTTTACCTTACACATTTTCTTCTCTAAATTAAATAAATAAGACAATTTATTTAATTTAGTCATTTGACCTATTTAGATTAAAACCAATTTTTAATCCCTATTTTTCTCTCTCCTTGTCACATTCTCCATGATCCTCTTTTAATATGGATTAAATTAATTAATCTGTGATTAGGATGTGCACCACTTAATCAAGATTAGTATCACATCCTCCATAATCTCCCACTTGCCTCTAATATCTCATTAATTATTCTAATCATGTGTTTGCACAACCTTAATCAAGGTCATTAGCCTAATCATTACCTTGGTCAACTCTCCCCATCCCAAAAGGAATTTTTAATTCCTTTTTATTCACCCAAGGCTCCTCTCTTCCCCATGTGAATTTTTAATTCACTTTTATTCCTCCAAGGAATCTTCTCTTCCCCATGCAAGTTCTAGAAGGCTTGACTTGTCAGTTTACATGTGCCAAGTACTTCTAGAACCTTGGACTTGTCACATCATTCGCATGTGGCAAATCCCCACCTTTTTGGAAACCCTCTCTTATCCACTAGATTCTTCCAATCATTGTGAATTTTTAATTCACTTTTATTCCTCCAAGGAATCTTCTCATCCCCCAAGGTACCTACAAGGTACTTGTCCTTCCTCCACCTCATGTACCTCTCTTCCACCTCACTCCCACATCATCCCACCCTAGGCCATCTCACATTCCACATGTCAAGATGTGAGAGCTTGTGAGTCCTCAAATCACCATAGCCCTTCATCTTGGCTTTGTTGGATCAATCTCAACCGTTGAATTCTCTAGAGAATTCAAATTATCCTATAAATACCCCCTCACTTCTCTCAAAAAAGAGATCAATATCAAAACTCTTGAAAATTTGTCATTTAAGCTCTCATCCTCCATAGTTTTTAGCATCTCATCATTATCATATCTCCATCCATCTTGCATATCACTTTGCATATCCAATTTAGCTTGTCATCCAAAGAGCACACAAATCTTCAAGGATCAAAGGTCCAACCAAGGAAGGAGCAACATGAAGGTATAATCAAATTCAAATTGTTTTATCTTGCTTCCATGTTTATCTTTTCCTTAGGCTAATCATTGAGGTGTCCTCTTTTTCTTTAGTTCTTGTTATTGCATCATTGATTGTTTAGCATCTCTCACATTAGAATATAGAATTTTAGATCACAAATACAATCTAATTTAAGTATGAAAATCTACATATGCAAAATTTGTCATCTTAACAATCCATTTAGTGTGCTTTTTATCATCATTGAGCCTTTAAAATGTTGAAAGAGAGTACAAGCATCAATGCTATAAGTTAGACCATGATGACCTGAGTATTTCTTGATGTTTCATATTGCAAGTTAACATGAACATCTAGGTATAATGAATCTGAGATGACCTGAGCATTTCTTGCGTAAAATAGACAAGAATCAATCATTTTCCTAAGTGAATCCGAAATGTCATCAGTGATACTTGATAGAGCACATCTCACAATAATTCACACAATAATAATTATCAATTCACAGACAATAGATAAAGCAAAATCATAATCCTTCCTTGCTTCTCTAGTTCAATACATCATTGAGTTGCTCCAAAGATATGATAACAAAAATCAAAGTACAATGTTTGAACATTCAAGCTAAAGCGATAAAATCATGATTCAAAATAATATCATCCATTTCGATTTGATTTGATTGATTGATTTAAGTTGTTTGATTTGGATGGTTTGATCTCCTAATAAGTGATGATTGATTGTTCAATGTTGGATTTCCCTATGATCATTGTGTTTGTTGCATTTTCATACTGTTGTTTGTCCGTTTGTTTAAGCCCACAGTTTATTGCCTCCAATGAGTTCAGGATTTTGCTCCCAAGCTAGGGTGAGACATGGCCACATTGCTAGAATATGTACATGAGATTCTTGATCATAAGCAAAATGATGGTGAAAGCGAACAACCAAGACATGCTCAAATAGATGGAATAACTATTCTATCACAAATAGCGCTTGTTGCTATGTTTTCACTACTTGTTTTTATTGCCCTTTTCATATTTTAATTTTTTCTTTTTTTTGCTTTTTCATTTTTTTTGTATTTTCTTAATATTTTGAATTTTTTTTTTGTTGTCACCAAGATGCCTGTTTGCTAGGTTTTCATCAAGGCGACCATTTTTTCAGGAAATTTTATGATTTTTTTTTATATTTTCCAGGACTTTCAACGTGCACTGAATAATTCAGGAGTAAAATTTCCTGAGATGGAGACTATTGATAGGTTCATCGAACAAATCCTCCTCAGGTGTAGACAATTGATAGGCTCTCGATCCATAGAATTATATGATAACAAAGGGACCTAGCCAGTTTGGTTCAAACTTCCTTTTCTTTTCATAATCCAGGTGATTGCGAGGGTTTTCCTTTAATATCAAGTCACCAACTTGAAATTCTCTTGGTTTGAATCTATTATTGTAACTCCTTGACATCCTTTGTTGATATGCTTTCAAATGATCCACAACTTGTTGGTGATGTTCATCTAAAATTTCCAACTCTTGAAGTCTAAAACTATAATCCTCATCTGAAATGATCCCCTTTAGTGACACATGGAGTGATGGTATCTCAACCTCAATAGGTAGAATTTCCTCTGATCCATAAACCAAGGCATATGGTGTAGCTCATGTAGGTGTTTTGATACTGGTTCGGTATGCCCAGAAAGTAGGATTCGGTTGAACGAGCCAATCACGTCTAGCATTGTTAACCATTTTCTTTAATATTTTTAGTATAGTTTTTATTTAGGTCTTCCTAGCCATTTCCCTAAGGATAGTATGGTGTTGAAAAGTGATGTTGGATGTGGAACATTTCACACAATTCTTCAACATCCTGATTCTTAAAAGGTCTACCATTGTCAGTGATAATGGACTGAGGAACGCCATATGGAGAGATAAGATAATATAAGATAAAGGATGAAATTTGTTTTCCTATGATAGTTAATTTACCTTCACTTTATGATCTAGAGAAATCCAAGGATGTTCTAGGATAATTTGGAGCTGACGAAACTATGAAAAACTGAAAATCCATTTTTTCAAATTTTTTGGTATTTTCTAGGTTCTAGTAAATCGTGTTTTTGGAGGTCTTCAAAGCAGAATTTGGGTTCAAAACTTTCGTCAATCCTTTATAATGAATAGTAAAGAATTGGTCGTAAGGGACTAAAATTAGTTCTCTTGGAGACCTTTCCAATAGTGTAAATAGATTTGAATTTTGAGCATCGAGTAGAAAGTTATGACCCCACCAAGTTGGGGTAAATATTTTCCTAGTTTTTTTGAAAATTTATAGTTTTTTGTATTTAATTTTATGGAAAACTATTCATTTCAGATATGTTGGAGTCTGGAGATTGTTGGGATTCCATATAGATGTATAGAACTCATTTTTGAATAATATAATGGAACTTTTGGATACAAACAACTCTTTTTATGAGTTTTGCAATTTTATCTGGATTTGTCTACAATACTTGCAAGTTTTTGCTTACCTAGTATTATAAATTTGAATTCTCTATTGAATTCAAATCACTTTAGCCTTACAAATTCAATGATGTAAAAACTTGTTGCCTTCATCTTGATCTTCCCATGTGTCCCTATCGTTTTGTGTTGATGGAGGAAGTTTTTGTTTAGGGACGTGTACATATCGCATGAACATTCACATGTCATACTGTCATCTTGATAGATTCTTGCATTTGGAATCTACAAAAATGTTACACTTCATGATTGCCTATGGAGGTAACATCTCATGTTGACTCTTTGCCTCCATTTATCAATTCAAACTTCATTCTTTTCACTCTAGCTCACTCTCTCATGTTGATTCTTTCACTCTCACACTCATTCTCTCATTCTAACACTTCTTGATCATTCTTATTTCACTCTCACTCTATCTTGTTGCTACCATCTTTCTGCTTGGTCTCTACAACTTCTCTTTGCTTCAACACCATCATCATTTGAGGTTTAAAAATCTATGCCTCCTTGGTGTGGTGGTATCATCTTTCTCCTTCCTCTAATGGCCTTGAGCGCTTATAGTAGTGAAGGTGATATTATATCTTTTCGGTTACTTACATCATAATTTTTTTAGAGTAGCATTCAAGTTGTCATTGCTCTCTACTACTTGTGTTATTTTTATTCTCTCTTTCATTTATTTTCTCCATATCATTGTATACTGGTTGTCCATGGAGGTGGGAACACTAAACGGGGGTTTGACTAAGACAAACCTAAAAACACAACTCAACACTTTTCTGTTTCTATGTGTGTGGGTGCGGGTTCATTCGCTTGGAGCTATAGTTGGAGAACTAGACCATATGTGAGTTATATCTCTTTCTCTCTTTATTATCCATTTCATCATTAGAATAGCTTTATAGTAGTATTTTTGTTGTATTGCTTATTTCTACATTTTCCTATTAAACTGTTAAACTGCAAAACTCTAATATTCAAGTCGTAAGTAGACCTTGTGTGTTTCTAATTGTCATCTAAACCTTTGTTTGTATAGGACACCAATGCCTCTCTAATTCTCTAGTGTGGCACACTGAAGTCCAATTCCTACATTGTCGTCCTCAAACAAAGAGTTGTTTGATTTATAGTCTAAGACCCTTGCAATCTACTCACCTATTTTCTAAAAACACCTGTCATTAGCAAAAGGGAAACAAAGCCATGTTCACCCTTCCTTTTCAGCCTGCCCCTCAATCTAAGGTAGTTTAGGGTAGTTTGTTGTTCCTTGAGGGTCTCTCATGACTTGGAGCCTTGGCGGTGAAAAATCCCCCTACTCTACATTTTTGTTGCACTTGACGTGAATGTCCTTGTTTTTGTTTCTTTGTGTGAGGAATTTTTATTTTTTGTCTTAGGTGTGTCGTAGATTTGTGTGTCATGAGGTTAGTTAGAAACGGTCCTCGACATACAAGAACAAAATCTAGGTAGGTCACCATCTACAAACCTAGTTACACAATCTTCTACATCTTTCAAGCTAGTTCCATCGAAGCCCATGAAAATGGTCTCATTCATGTGTATCCCTCCTTTTGAAAATGTGAGTGCAATGCTAGATATAAGTTTCACCTCACATGATGTAGCTCTTAACAAGGATTCTTTCTCATTATACATTCCTACCCGAATTAATGGAAACACCATAACTAGCATCTTAGTTGATCTGACGAGTCAAGTAAATGTTATAATGGAAGAAACCATGTTTATAAATAGTTTACACAAGGATAGATACGAAGAGTCACAAACCACTCTTTGTATCCATGATGGTCTCTATATTTCCCCTATGGGCACTATTTCTTTATCTTTCTTAATTGGACCCAAATCTGTTGATGTGCCATTTGTCATGATCCTAAAGTCTGACCTGTTTAGAGTCATGGCTAGCCTCTATGAACGGTGTTGCCTCTATGATCCAAACGTAGTGCATGACACTAGCTATAAACCCCTAGTGTCATGTGGGGTCTTATCTCTTGATCACTTTTGTCTTGATCCATTCAGACCTCTCCCTCCTAGGGGAGATCTATTATACCAAGCTTATGTTAGATACAAGACTGGGGGCACGATTTTGAAAGTTAGTTATCTAATGTTTCCTTATGTTATCTTTGTAAAATCCTTTATGATAGCATAGTAGGAAGTTGCCTCTTCTACCCCACCAAAGGAAAAGGAGAAGCTTGCTTTCACTCTAGAGCCTTCTCCTTATGTGTCTACAATTCCATTTGCTTCTACTTCTCATCTACTATAGCATCTTCGATTCCTGCTTTTGGTGCCCGCATGGTGGAAAGAAAAGTTTTTGAGCTCTCTATGTTACCCATAGTTCTTTGACCCACTGTCTATAGTAAGGGGAAGTCTTCTCGTGGGGTTTTTTTTGCTTCTCGGCCTTTGTAGCCTCCTACTATTATTCCACTTGTCCCTAGGGCGACAAATGGGAAGAGGCCCATCATCGAGGTGTCTTTGCCTATCTCTCCTCTTGTGGTTGTTTATGCTATTGTGATTCCTCCTCCTACTCCTACCTAGGAGACCATCCTTCCACTGAAAATGATTGTGGAGGATACTCCTATGGTTGAGTAGCAACCTCCAGTCTCTTCTTGGGCTGCATCTTCTAGTACTTGTAGCTGACGTAACTAGCTTACACATGAGCACAATAATAGGTGAAAGGATCCGGCCGTGGAGCATGTTGCCTTGTAGAAGATGGAGGGGGAGCCAGTGGCATTTGTCTCTACATGTTCTACTATTGTTTCACTTTCTTTTGATATTCTTGCTTTGGTTCTCATTGCCTATGTCTTGCTTTTGGCTCCCTCAACAAGTCCTGATGATGCTCATTCCAAAAGGGTGCAAGTTTCCATCGCTTCGTTCGTGGATTCCCCTCTCTTGATGTCCCTCCCACACATCCCTCCTTTCTCAAAGCCTATTGACATGTTGAATACAACAGTGGTTTCTATTACGTCTTTGTCTTCTTCCTCCTCCATCTCTACTTCTTTCATGGGGATTATACATCCTTCGTTGAAGCGCAAGCTGGAGGATGACCTCGTCATGAGTGGAGGTCAGAAGAAGGGTTTTCCTTCATTGAAAAGTAGTTTTGTCTTGGTCAGTGTCGTCCTCATGATAAAGGTGGCCCCTCTTCCTTGGAGCTAGTCATTGCCCCTCTCCCTAAGGTTGGCAATGGCTCTCGGGTGCCTCATGCTTTTCCCACCCAGTTGATGCATAACACTCCAAAAAATTACATGTCTAATTTGGTGGATGACATCCTATCTCTATCATCAATTTTCACAAAATCGATGACTTTTTCTTCACAAGAGCTTGTGAAAATAACCTTGAGGGGCCTTCTTCCTTGCCCCTTGTTGTAGGAGAGTTGGAGGTCACCACCCTCACTATCCTGCTCTTGCAAGCCTGTCTTCCCTCCCCTTACAATGATCTAGATTGGGATAAAGGAAACATGTTGGTTGATGAGGAGTAGGGTGGTGTTGAACAAGACAAATGAGAGGGGGGTGAATTAGTTGTAGCAATTTTAACCTTTAAAATCCTCAACAAAAGTTAGATCTATAAGAATTCACAAAACTTTTACTTTGTTGATGTGTTTAATTATTAAATGCAAAAATAGAAACTGGAAGTAGTAAAACCATGCACATATGAACACTATATTTATGTGGAAAAAATGGTGAGGGAAAAATCATGGTGAGGATTAGCTCATAATATAAAGAATTCCAAAATCGAATACAAAGGCTCACTGTTAGAGAGGCTCACTGTCAGAAAGGTTCACTACCAGAATAGGAAATAGTGTCCAAAAAGGCTCACAGCCAGAGCTCACTACCACAAAAAGAATACAAGAAGATACAAGAAGAATGTTACACATAGAAACACTTCTTAATGCAACAAGGACTCCTCCACAATTTCTTGCACACTTTCATAGTCTCACATGAAAGATATGGGATGCCTTTAGTTCACTACCTTCAGAACCCTAACATGAAACTCACATTGCTCTACTTTAACTCGCATCTCACTACACTTCACTTGCAACAATCTCACATATATCTTTCTTCTTACTCTTTCATACTCACTCTTGCATCAACACCATACATATTTATATCAACCTCTTCTTGAAAAATTTCTCCAATATCAGCCACTAGTTGTTATACATTCAAATTTGAAATAGGTCGAAACCCAAACATTCCCATGGTGGATAGGAATGAAAGATGACCTACATAAATCCTTAATTAGGACCCAAATAGATCTCAACACCCTTCAAAACGCTTGTACAAGCCTCAAATGTAGTGTTAAAGACAAGGTCAACCAACACCAATGCAAAACACCATAGAAATTTTAGTGCATGCTTCCTTAGATTAAGTTGAAAGTTTTGGACAACATAATTCACTTGAAATAAATCTAGAACAGTCCATGAATTACTTAAGATTCATCAACCACTTCAACCAAGCTTCGCATCAACAACTACTTTAACTCAGGACAATTGATAACCCTTGTTTTTATATTGATAAATGAAACTTACACTATATTGTACCAAATAAAATAAAAATTCAAACACAAAGAGATAAAATCATTATAAATATCTCCCCAGATCTACACAACTTGAATCCAAATAGTGGAGAAACGCAGAGCAAATACATTTCTCCCAAACAACAAAGAACATCACTGAACAATTGGTTCACATACTGGTGAAAATATCTCACACTATACAACAATCCAAAAGCCCAAATTATGGATATAGCAACTACCAACAACCATGAACAAAACCTCAAACTTTCACACATATAAAATCAACACAAAATAAATGTAGAGCACATCCCGAAGCATACACTGAATACCTGTAAGACATTGTTTTCTCTATTTATCATTTTTTCTCAAAAGCACTTGGAGACCAAGTACCAGAGACATAATTTCAATACATTACTCCACTCTAACACACTTCCATACATAATAGCATAAGGATAACTCCATGCACAAACAAAAAACCTTCTTTGTTATAATTTTCTCAATATCCTCGACATATACAATCAATAACAAACTTCCTCTACACATAGTTGACATCAATGACAACACCAACTTGTTGACATAAATGACAACACTTTATACTTTCAACAATCCCCCCCTTTGTCATTGATAGCAACACATGATGTGAAAAAACACTAAAGGCAACACAAGAGTTCTAAACAAATTTTCTTGCAACTCTTTTGATTAAATGAGCTTTTTCAAATGATACTTTTTCTCCCCCTTTGACATCAATAGCAAAGGAAAAATATTTTTTGCATTGTTATCTCCTTTTGACATTGAACCAAGATCTATACCAACACATAATACTCCCCCTTAGGAGTACACCCAATCATTTGCATAATGACAACACATGACACTACCTACTCCCTCTGGGAGGTAGTTGCCAAACATCAGTCCAAAAAGAGGATAGATCCATAGATCCACTAGACTGATGCATCTCCATATGCATCTAGTTCAAGAAAGGAGGGGAAATAACCCCTAACTTCTCTCGAAGATACTCAAAAGTATCTTTAGGAAGAGCCTTAGTAAATATGTAGACAATCTGATCCTTTGTAGGTACATACTCAAGCTTTACTTTATTATTCATGACTTTCTCTCTCAAAAATTGATACCTGATTAATATATGCTTTGTCCTTGAATACATCATTGGATTCTTTGAAATGTTAATTGTAGTTGTATTGTCATAGAAAATAGAGATGGGATCATTGAATACATAACTCTGATATCTTTCAATGTCTGTCTCATCCATAAAACTTGTGTGCAAATAGATGTTGCAGCAATATAATTAGCCTCTACAGTGGATAAGGAAATTGAAACTTGCATTTTAGTTAACCATGACACCAATATACATCCAAGAAAAAATGCACCACCACTTGTACTTTTTTTGTCATCAGCACACCCTACCCAATCTACATTTGTATAAGCACTTAATGTAAATTCAACATCCCTAGGATACCATAAGCCAAGATTTGGAGTGCCTTTTAGATATTTGAATATCCTCTTGATAGTTGTAACATGTGTTTCTTTAGGATCCTCTTGAAATCTAGCCACAAGAAAAATTGCATGCATGATATCTGGTCTAGTAGTAGTTAGATACAATAGTCCACCAATCATGGATTTATAATTGCTCTGATTAGCCTTAGGTGAATCATCATCCTTACTCAATTTGCAGCCAGTTACCATAAGAGTGCATACTAGTTTGGAACCATCCATCCCAAACTTCTTCAACATTTCTTTTGCATACTTGGATTGTGAAATAAAAACCTCCTTGTTTGTTTGATTGATTTGTAGTCCAAGGAAGAAATTCATCTCACCAAACATAGACATCTCAAACTCTTTTTGCATTTCTTCAGCAAACATCTTACACATAGTTTCATTTCCTCCAAAGATAATTTCATCCACGTACACAACTACTATCAAGATCTTGTCATCTTCAATTTTGAAATAAAGATTTCTATCTGTAGTACCTTTGTTGAAACCTTGTTGAATCAAATATTTTTCCAACCTTGCATACCAAGCTCTAGGAGCTTTCCTCAAGCCATATAAATATTTTTTCAATCTAAATACCATATCTGGTTGATCTGACAATTGGAATCCCTCCGCTTGTTCCATGTAAACTTCTTATTCCAACTCTCCATTCAGGAAAGAAAACTTCACGTCCATCTGGTAAACCTTGAAGTCCTAATAAGCAGCAAATGCCAAAAAAATTTTGATAGCTTCCATTCTAGCCACCGAAGAAAATGTCTCCTGAAATTCTATACCTTCCACTTGTGAGTAACCCTTACACACACAAGCCTTGTTTCTGATCACTTCTCCATTCTCATTTAGTTTATTCTTGAAAACCCACTTGCTTCCAATTATGTTCTTGTTTGTTGGTCTAGGAACTAGTTTCCAAGTTTGTTTTTTTCTCAATTTGCATAAGTTTTTCATTCATTGCTTTCTTCCAATGTTCATCCTTACATGCCTCTCTCACTATAGTAGGTTTAATTTTAGAAAGTAAGCAATAATTTACCTCAACTTCAACAGTTTTGCTTCTTGTCAATATACCTTTCCTCTTGTCTCTGATGATCTAATATTTGAAATGATTATTTTGCATATACTTAGGGGTTTTAGGAGCCTTTTCTAGAGCTTCTTCCTCTTCATTCGGCATTTCTTGTTCTTCAATCTTTTCTTCTTCTTCTCTACAGTCGGGTTCATCTAACACATATCCATCAACTTCAACTGAATTCTCCAACGCTTCATTAACCTTAACATGTGTGATTTCTACAACCTTTCTCAGCCTTTTATTATAACATTTATAAGCTTTACTTCTTGTAGAGTATCCAAGGAAGATACCCTCATCACATTGTGCATCAAACTTTCCTAGATTTTCTTCATCTCTCCTGATATAACATTTGCTTCCAAATACCTTGAAATACTTAACAGTAGGAATCTTTCCATTCCATAGCTCATAGGTGGTCTTAGTGTTGTTAGATTTTGCTTTAACTTGGTTAAGCACATAAATATTAGTGTGAATTGCTTCTCTCTAGTAGACTTCCAGTAGACCTACCTCTTTTATAGTTGTTCTAGCAGCTTCTTGAATTGTCATATTCTTCCTTTCAGCAACTCAATTCTACTAAGGGGTTCTCGGGGTAGACAATTGTCTTCTTATTCTATGAACTTCACAAAACATGTTAAAATAATTGAAGGTAAATTCACCACCTCTTTCAGACCTCAAACATTTTATTTTCAAATCCATTTCATTTTCAACCATAGCTTTGAATGTCTTGAATTTATCTAATGCATAAGATTTCTCTCTAAGAAAAGTAACCCATGTCATTCTAGAATAATCATCAATCAAAAGCATAAAATACCTATCACCTTATAGAATTCTCACCCTTGTAGGACCACAAAGATCTATATGAATCAATTCCAGCAGTCCGATACAATAGATTATTCTTTTATTTAGAAGTTGTTTCTAGCATGCTCTCCAAACTGAAAATTCTTGCAGATAACATTAACTGCCTTTGTGATTCTTGGAAAATCTCTCACAACTTGCATTGCACTTATTCTCACCATGTTGTCAAAATTTATATGGTACATCCTCCGGTGCCATAACCAACTATCATTAATCTGAGACATAAAGCAATTTCCATCAACACCTTTAAGTTAATAGATGTTTCCTTCAATCCTCCTACCAACGACAATCATAGTTCCACACCCTTTTTTTATTTAACATTTTTCATCCTTAAACATAAGATTATATCCCTTACTACACATTTTTCCAACACTCAAGAGATTATGTCTCAAACCTTAACATAGTAGACACCATCAATATTATGCTTTCCATCAAAACTGATTGAATCTATCCCACAGATCTAACACCAGAATCATCTGCAAACTTAAATAAACCTCCATCATATTTTTCAAGTTTAACAAACTTAATTTTGTCACTAGTTGTGTCATTTGAGTAGCCACTATCGACAACCCAATAGTTCTTCTCATGTTTAGCTTGAAGAAAAGAGACCATAATACCTTCAAATTTCTCCGAACCACTTTCCTTCACACATCTTTTAGTGTTAGCAATAGTAGATTCATCTTTTAAAGCTAGGAACAAGCATTCATTATTATCAAAATCTCCATAATCAGACTCATCATCAGAAATCCCAACATCTTCGTTGACATAATATGATTTTTTTATCATCTTTCCTTTATTTTATTTTCCTTCTCTATGTTTATTTCTTTCAATTCTTTTTGGACATCTTGAAGCATAATGACCTATATCACCATAGCTAAAATATTTGAAAGTAATTTACCCTTGTACTTACCTTTTCCCTTCTTGATTCTTCTCACAAAGTTAGCTTCCACATCATCAAGATCTTCCTTATCTAGTTCTTCAATCTTTTCAAATGTACTAGCTTTAAAGGCAGCTTCTACATTTGTGCTATTTTTAAATCCCTTTTCCCTCATCTCAAAAGAATTTAGTGTATCAATTGTCTGATCTCTATAATAATTATCAAGATTTTCAACTTCCTCAATAGAAAAGACCTTTTCACTATAACAATCAAGAAGAGATCTAAGAACTTTATTTACCACTTTAGATTCTTTGACTTGTACACCAAGACCTCTCATTGCACTTACCAACTCATCAATATTTTGCATGTAGATTATGATAGATTCATCTTTAGACATCTGTAGGGCCTCAAATTTTGCCTTCAAGATCTACAACCTTTCTTGATTAACTTACACATCTCCTTCATAGATTCTTTCCAGCTTATCCCAAACTTTTTTAGCATTCTTCAAACTCATAACTTTAACTAATTCAGCTTTTAAAAGACCATTCGTAATAAGAAATATTACCTTAGCATTTGAATCATGTGCCTTGACCTCTGCACTTTTACTTGGACCATTTTGAAGTGGAACATATAAAGTCTTATATGCTTTTTCAACTGCAAATCCATGTGATGTCAGATAGCCTTCCATCTATGTTTTCCAAAATATATAATCTATGCCATCGAATTTAGGGAAATCCAAAGTAATCTTGCTCATCATCCTGGATCTACCTTAAGTAGTTAAGTTGTTCTTCCAAGGAACCTTGCTTTGATACCAATTGTTGAACAAGACAATGGAGAAGGGAGGTGAATCATTTGTAGTAATTTTATACCTTTAAAACCCTCAATAGAAGTTAGATCTACAAGCATTCACAAAACTTTTACTATGCTAATGTGTTTAATTATTAAATGCAAAAATAAAAAATGGAAGTAGTAAAACCATGCACATATGAACACTAGATTTATGTGGAAAACCCAATGAGGGAAAAACCATGATGAGGATTAGCTCACAATATAAAGAATTCCAAAACCGAATACAAAGGCTCACTACTAGAAAGGCTCACTGCCAAAATAGGACACATTATCCAAAAAGGCTCACAGTCAGGGCTCACTACCACAGAAAGAATACAAGAAGATAGAAGAAGATTGTTACACAAAGAAACACTTCTCGATGCAACAAGGAATCCACTACAATTTCTCGCACACTTTCACAGTCTCACATGAAATATATCGGATGCCTTCAGCTCACTACCTTCGGAACCCTAACATGAAACTCACACTGCTCTTCTCTAACTCGTATCTCGCTACACTTCACTTGCAACAATCTTGCAACAATCTTGTTTCTTACTCTTTTGTATTCACTCTTGCATCAACACCATACACACTTATATCAACCTCTTCTTCAAAACTTCCTCTAATGTTGGACACTAGTTATTATACATTCAAATTTGAAATAGGTCAACACCCAAACATTCTTGTGGTGGATAGGAATGAAAGGATACCTATATAAATCCTTAATCAGGACTCAAATAGATCCAAACACACTTCTACAAGCCTCACATGTAGTGGTAAACATGAGGTCAGCCAATGACTATGCAAAACACCATAGACATTTAACTACACGCTTCCTTAGATCAATCCAAAAGTTATGGACAACATAATTCACTTGAAATCAATCCAGAATGGTCCATGAATTACTTAAGATTCATCAATCACTTCAACCAAGCTTCACATCAACAACTACTTTAACTCAGGATAACTGATAACCCTTGTTTGCATATTGTTAAATGAAACTTACATTGTATTGTACCAAATCAAATAAAACTTTGAACACAAAGAGATAAAAGAGTTATAAATATCTTCCCAGATCTGTACAACCTAAATCCAAATAGTGGAGAAATGTAGAGAAAATACTTTTCTCCCAAACAAAAAAGAACATCACTGAACAACTGGTTCACATACTGGTGAAAATATCTCACATTATACAACGATCCAAAAGCCCAAATTCTAGATATAGCAACTACCAACAACCATGAACAAAACCTCAAATCTGTACACACATATAATCAACACAAAAGAAAGGTGGAGCACGTCCTAGAGCATACACTAAATACCTATAAGACACTATTTTCTCTATTTATCAAATTTTCTCAAAAGCACTTGGAGTTGGAGACCAAGTACCAGAGACATTATTTTAGTACATTACTTCACTCTAACACACTTCCATACATAGCAACATAAGGATAACTCCACGCACAAACAACAAACCTTCTTTATTATAAATTTTCTCAATATCCTCAACATATACAATCAATAACCAGCTTCCTCTACAAAAAGTTGACATCATTGACAACATCAACCAGTTGACATCAATGAAAACACTTTATACTTTCAATGAGTGGTACCTCATCTTCATCTGTAGCATAGATTTGTTTGTGTTCCCCCATGCTTATCTTTTTATGTTTGTGATCTTGACTAGAGAACCATCACTACCCTTGTAGGTACTTGGATATAGGTGGAAAACATTTGTCATGCACTTCTTCTAATTGTGTCATCATTCTTCAATGTGTCGTAATATTATTTTTCGATATTAGGGATGATGCAAAGCATTGGGGGCATTTAGGCCTTCTTCCATGTTGACCCAATTTTTATTTTCATTTTGTCTTCATGTGCCTCTCTTCATGATCAAAGATCTTTGGGGATTTATGAAAGTTCATATGTATATTATATAATATCTATCTATTTATATCTATGAGCGGTTCTTACCCTAAATTCTTAGATCCCCCTACTTATTGATTTCTTTATCTTTGCTTGTCTGCTTCATGATGTTGTGGTTTCTATGTGTTGTCCCTCATGTGTGTGACAACATACCATATATACATCTCATTATGTGTTTTGTGCCACAACATGTCTTCCTCTCCTTTCTCTCCTTAGGATTCCATGTGCTCCTTTGAATAACACACACCATCCTAAGGGGGGGCTACCGTGCTTTTCTAATTTTCAATTAAGTCAAATTCTTTCAAAAGATTCCTTGGTGTTAAAATTATTCTACAATGAATTCATTGACAAAATAAATCCTTATCAAAAATATCTCATTTTCCAAACCAATGCATTCTCTCGAAAAGGACCAATTGATGAAATTTTCTTTCGAAAATGATTCCGAAGCGAAAGAGTTTGAAAAATTTCCTTTGAAAATGAGTACTTTTTTTCTAAAATGAAAGAGTCTAAAAAAAAATTCCTTTGAAAAAGGAGTACTTTTTATAAAATGAAAGAGTTTGAAAAATTTCCTAAATGAAAAAGGAGCATTCTTTCCATTGGATTCCTTGACGAAAGATCTTTCAAAATGATTCTTTGATGACATAATCACTTGTGTAAAATGTCGTGTCTTTCAATTGGAGTGTTCCTTTGAAAGGGCCCCTTGGTGTCTTGAACAAGGAACCCTCTTTGAAATCTTTTCTCTCAAATGAATTCTTTGGTGTCTTGCAAATTATGTCTTCTATCTAATATTTGATGTTATTTTGTCTTGATGTCAGACATCTTATATCTTTGAATCTAGCTTGGGGGCAACCTAACTAGACCCATCTTTTTTGTGACTATCCTACAACATAGTTTGCAGTAGCCATAGGCCTATCTATCTGATCAAATTGTGTCTTGTGTCTTATTTGATCAGGTTGTGTCTTATCATGTCATCTTGTCTCTTCTTGTGTCTTATAAATGTGTGTCTATTGTGATTAGCTTTTTCACCTAACATTTTTTACCTGCAACCTAACATGTTTGTGGTGAGATTGTAGCTAGCTTTGTACGATCGAAGACCCGTGTCATCTTCACATCTTGGTGGAGCTCCCTCTTTCACATCTAGGTGTGTCAGATCGAAGATCTTCTTCCTTGACGATATTGGCATATTCTCTTCAATATCTTTCTACTTTAGCTCACATATGCATCAACACGTATTCTTGCTAAAGTGAGGGCAAAATGTAATGGCATAAATTTGCACCTAGGCAAATTTCCAATTATTTTACCTTCACTTTAGCCTTACAAAGTTGATGATGTAAAAACATGTCGCCTTCATCTTAATATTCCCATGTGTCCCTATTGTTTTGTATCAATGGAGGAATTTGTGTCAAGGATGCATGCGTGCCACAAAGACGTCCTCACACCACACTATCATCTTGACAGATTCCTACTTCTGGAATTTGTAGAAATGTTATGCTTCTTGATTTCCTACAGAGGTAATGTCTCCTACCAACTCTTGATCGATGCAAAATGAATCTTTACCTCCATTTATTCATTCAAACTTCATTATTTTCACTCTAGTTCTCTCTCTCATGCTAATTCTTTCACTCTCACTCTCATGCTCATTCTCTCATTCTAACACTTCTTCATCATTCTTGCTTCACTCTCACTCTATCTTGTTGCTATGAACTTTATACTTGGTCTCTACATCTTCTCTTTTCTTCAACACCATCGCCATTGTAGGTTTACGAAGCTCTACCTCCTTGGCATGGTGGTATCATCTTTCTCCTTCCTTTATCAGCCTTAAGTGCTTATAGCGGTGAAGGTGATATTATATCTTTTCAGTTACTTACATCATTAGTTTTGTAGAGTAGAATTCAGGTTGTCATTTCTCTCCAATCCCTATGTCATTTATATTCTCTCTTTCATTTCTTTTATCCATATTTTTGTATACTAGTTGTCAGTGGAGGTTGGAACACCAAAATAGGGATCTGACCAAGGCAGACCTCAAAACACAACCCAACACTTTTCTTGTTTTTGTGTGTGTAGGTGCAAGTTCATCCACTTGGAGCTATAGCTGGAGAACTAGACCGTACATGAGTTGGATCTCTCTCTCTCTCTCTCTCTTTCTTCATCACTTCATTATTAGAATAGCTTTATAGTATTTTTTTGTTATACTACTTATTTTTGCATTTTCTTATTAAACTGTAAAACTCTGATATCCAAGCCGTAAGTACACTCTGTGTGTGTTTTACTATCATTTGACCCTCTATTTGTACAAGACACCAATGTATCACCGAGACTCTAGCATGAGATGTTGAGGTCCAATTCTCACATTGTCATCATTAGATAGAGAGTTGGTTGATTCATAGTCTAAGACCCTTGCAGTCTGCTCACCTAATTTTTTAAAATGCCTATCATCAGAAAAAGGGAAAAAGAGCCATGTTTTCACTTCCTTTTCAATCTATCTCTTCTTTCTTTACCTATTGATCAATCTAAATTAGTTTAGTGTAGTTCATTCCTTGAGGATCTCTCATGACGTAGAGCCTTGGGGTGACGAATACCCCTACTCTATAATTCTTAAACTTCTTATTTTTTATTCCTCTTCATTTTTGCTACTACTTCTATCCATTCAAAATTTTATGTAAGTCCCTTTTGCATGTACCTTGTAGTATGTAATTTATTCTAGTTGCCCAAACTTATTATGTAATATGATTTTTTTTATTCTTTTTAGATTTTAATAGTTAAATAGTGGATTGATCTTCATCTTCCATCAACATGAATTTAGTGGATATTTCAACTTTTCCTCCATACTTATTAGTTTCACATGTGGTACCAACTTTGGATTTTTATTTATGTACCTCATTCCATTATCATATTATTTTCATATTTTATTGCTAGATTACTTGTTTAATCCTTTCCATCAGTGGTGGTAATGCACACAATTGAAATAGTTAAACTTTGTAGTTTAGTTTTTGTTAAATTTCATTGTGCATGATTAATCTATGTTTTTTGTCTTTTCATGTTCCCAATTTGGTATATTATTTTAAAAATTCATCAATTTAATGTGTTTTTCATAAGTTGAGTTTGACATTTTGATCTTTTTTCCATAAGATGTCTACTATGAGCAATATGTTGCTTTAAATCTTTGGGGTGTTAAACTATTAGTATTTTCCTAACATCATCCTTATTACTTGTGAATTTTAAATACTTAAATTTGTAAGCAATTACATATTCAACCAATTACTTCATACTCTTCTTAAACCTAGATATTACAAGAAATACATGTAGCATCTAGCCTAACTTTACATAAGATCATACAAATTATTTCATACTCTTCTCAAGCCTAAATGATTAAATCTAGGTGGCTAATAGCTATATAGAAGTAGGTGTATGAATAAGTTTGATAAATAAGAAAATTTGGTGAATGCATGAAATGATAAATGAATTGATTCTAAGGGATTGAGCCTAACTTTACACAAGATCGTACCATTTTTCATGAACTTTTTTTCTTTTTTTTTTGATAGGTAACAATGATGATTTTATTAATTAGAAATTAAAGATTACAAGAAATACTTCTTAAAAGTCACTTTAAAGACCCACCACACTCCATTAAACCCTAACAAAAAACCCCTATAACAGGCATCATACAAAACTGCCTTCAAACCCAACAAATATAAGCAAAGCTTCACTACCAGTAAAAAAGCTTTTAGCCAACAATCCCTAGGGAAACTATTTCAGTTCAAGCTTCTAAGGCCTTTTTGGTCTTTCTCTAGCTTGTGAACGAAGGACCATTTCAAAAGCTTTCTTCTCTTCCTTCTTATCTTTCTTCCCCTTGACTGTTTTCCAACCCACCTCCACCCTTGCAGCTGTCTTATGCCAATCAAGAGAGCTTTTACAGGGACTCTTCCAAACACCATTCTCCTTGCTGGTTGCTAGTTGGCTTTGACCATCTTCCTTTCGCTTCCCAGCATCTTTCTCTTGTGGTCTCACCACACCTTTCTTCTCTCGACACTCTGGTGTGGTAGCTCCGTTTTTGGCGCTCAACTCCTTATCACTTCCATTCAAAACAACATTTTCTCTAATCCCAACTGGGCACTCTTCTTGAGATGAGACAAATTTAGGCTGTAGTTGTTCCATCCTTACCACCTGACTTTTTGGTGGCTGATCCTCATGATTTAGGGCCCTCGACATCCGTTCCTCCTCCTCCCTACCTATCCGCAGAGAGCTCACCTGCCTCTCCTCCTATTTTTCCACTGTATAATGCTGGGTAGCCACATCTTTCCACCAAACAATAGATTTGTTTGTTCTATGTTTGGCACATTGAGCAGCCAAGTGCCCAGTCTGATAACAAATTTTGCATCTAAATGGAATCCCTTCATAGTCCAAAGGCTACACCCAACATCCCTTCAATTTTTTGATTTGAATATTCTCTGAAGGCGCCTTGGAAATATCCATTTCAACCAAGATGCAAGCAAAAGTCGAATGCATAAGATTTGAAGACCCCTCATCCACCATTAAAAAACTTCCTAACAAATTTCCTACTACCTCCAAACAAGAATCAAACCAAAATTGTAGAGGAAGGTTAGGAAGTCTCACCCAAAGAGGAGCCCTTTCAAACATTTCAGTGGTTGGGTTAAAAGCTGGGTGCCATGGCTTTAACATCAATGCATATTTTTCATCCCATTCCCAATGATATTCGCATAGAATTTTATTTCTATCTAGTTCCAATTCAAAAACAACAATAAAGAAGCCTCTTGCCATAGGATAAATTTGAACATAACCATCTAAAACAGGCTTCTAGTGAATGGAGATCCACTGGTGAAGAGCAGGCAGACTTGGCCAAAAGCTCCTGAATCTCCCAATCAAACCCAAACCTGCAAAAAAAAATTCATTAGATATCACCTCTTGATCCAGCTCGCCATCAAGTTCCAGTGTGGCTGTCATTAAAGAGGGAAGAAAATCCCCTCCTCCCCTGCCTGTCGATGCCTTGTTTGGTAACTTTTCCCCCAAGGAAGGCCCTTGTTGTTTCCCCCCCTCAATAGACACCTTCGATCCCTTGACTGCTCCCACACACCTTATCACAGGAGCACCCACATCACCATTCACCCTGACTTTTTATGCCAACTGTTTGTAGTCCTGTGCTCCACATCTGACTCCACATGAGACTTTAGCAAACTCTGGACCATAGCCATAGGTTGGGACCCCTTCGCATCTCTCACCCTTGAACCTAACACCACTAGGCGTAACCTGAGAAATATTTCCCATTTCCACAGGGGGAACCCTTCCTTCCACCAATGCACTTGTGCCAAACAAAGGACCCAAGATGTTTTCCCCAAGCCGAGAAGCACTGCTCCGCAAAATACAATCCTCACCTTCAGAAACTCGTGCATCTCCAACCACAACAATTCCATGCCTGCTAGGGGCAAGTAACGTGGTTTCCTTCTCTTTTGGATATTTTCGTGCCCCATTTGCGAGCAAGCTTCTATGCTTTATGTTCTTTCTGCATCCGCTTGCATTTCTTTGAGAGCCTCCATCTGCATCCTGCAATGCATCCCCATTGCTTTGAGAGCCCCCATCCGCATCCTGCAATGCCTCCCCATTGCTTTGAGAGCCCCCATCCGCATCCTGCAAGATCTCCCCAACATTGCTCATACCAGGGAGAGCCCTGACTGTTGCAACTTCCCCTATTCGATTGTTGCCTTCCATCCCTCACAACCAGAATTTCAATACCCTTGAACATTTTTATTCTCATTTTTCATGAACTTCTATGAATAAATTTCTTATAATTAGGTCAATGCATCAATTTTATAAATATACAATATAAGTTGAAAGTTTAGTAAATTGTATTGATTATCCAAAATAGTGTTGAACAAGATCCTCCATTGCAATATCATCAAAACCTATAAATTACATAGTTTAGTTAATAAATTGATCTAAATATTAAACATAAAAAATTGTTAGTGTATACACCTAAAAATGGTTTGGATAAATCTAATTAATTAAATACAATTATTTGATTAATTAACCTTCAATTCATCTACTTATAATATAAATAAATAGAAATATTTATTTATATAGTTCATATTCTCTTCTATTTTAATTAAATAAACAAATTCAATAGTTTGTTTTATTTAATTATCTTTTTTTCTTCCATCTCAATTAAAGAAACAAATTCATATAGTTTGTTTTATTTAATTATCACCTCTTTATTAAATTAAAAAAAAAATCAATTATTTGTTTTATTTAATTAATATTTCTCCAAGACTGAATAATTCTAAATTTTCAATTAAGCAAATGTCTCCAACATTTCTCTCAACCAAAATTGAAAGTTTCAACAAAATTCAATGATGCTTTATCTTTCCAACCAATTTTGGAATATTCTTAAGAGACTTGGCTCTCTTCTTCCACTTTTTTTTCCTAGTCACTTGGCAGAATGTTTTGTTGAGAAAACATTCCCCTTCTTCTTCTCCAACTTCTTCATTCTCTACCATTGATTTATTCAGATCAAATCTTAACCGTTGCTTGCTACCACATCAGAAGTTGTCTTCACAAATCTATAAAAGAAAACTCTTGCTATAGGAAATGGATCCCAACTTTGTGCATACTTACTCTGTAGAAATCATGTTAGAGCATTTGAGCATACAACCTTCAAGCATTTAGCAATATTCAAATAGAATCATTTTAGAATCATATTAGAATTCATAATCATGACTTTCATATAAGTTGCATCTTAGTTTACAATAGTTTTATCATATTAGTATCACAACATCATAGCTTTCATTTTCAGTATCATAGATGTCATTACCAATCATTTCATCATAGCATATCATATAGCTTATCATTCTCATTCTCTAGGTTGTCATTTTAATAATCATAGTGCATACAATCTGAGAGCCACTTTGGTTAAATATATCCTTGGAGATAGAGAGCAATGGAACGATTTTAGAGATTTGATTATGTTTCAATTAGATAAATATGTCATTTGAATTCTCTAATAATTTTTCATTGAAGTGTGTTTTTTCCATTTCTTTACACATTGTAATGATGGATTTCTTTATGCAATGTTTAAAACTGGATTAATAACACCTGCAAGTCAATAAAAACATCAAACAATCAAATGCAAAGGAGAAATATAAAGAAATGCAAGAAAATAGAAAAATCTCACCCATTCCTACGCTCCATGACTGATTTCCATTGCACCTTCTCAAGCTTGCTGTGATAATGGACACCCTTAGATTTGTGAGCAAACTCTATATGCCTAGTCCTAGCAAAGCCTTTAAAGGATTTATAAAATAACTCTATGCAAACCAAAATTTTACTTCTATTATGCAAATAGTAATATATGCCTAAGATGATATGAGAATGCCAATAAATGAGATTGTCAAAAATAATAATAGATTAAGCGATCCCAAAAATGAGATCAAGATTGTCATTTTATAGAAAATGCAAATCTTGAACGGACGAATGAGATGAGATATTAAGAAATGCCCTAGAATCAATGGTTAAGATTCAAAATGGCAACTCTCAATTAGGGTTAGGGCAACAATCCCCAAATGTGTGGACAAGATTTAATTTAAGAAATTAAATCAATGGTGGACGATAAACCTGACGTTGAGATGAAATTAGTAAAAATCAAAAGATAAGGGGATGAGATTTTAGAAAATCAGTAATTTTAGCAATTACTTGATTTGTAGAAGAATATTTCCATTTTGAATTAAATTAATTCAAAATAGGGATTTTGTGAGATAAGCAGTAATTGATTTTTGAAATTAATTACCAAATGAAGAATGAGTTAACTATGTGAGACATTTTTAAATGACTTGTTTTTATTTAAAAATATAGAAGTGTCACACGCAACAATTAAATAATTAAAAATAATTATTTAATTTAGAAGTAGTTAATTAATTAAATAAATTATCAAATCTATTTAATTAAGAGGATTTAGGAATTAGTGACATATTAAATCAATATATTTTAAATATATTTATTTAATAATCAGGAGGATATTAATGATAAGGATTAATTAAATAAATAAGACTCTATTTAATTGCAAGAAGACTTTGATAATTAGTGACATATTAAATAAATAAATAAGATTTATTTATTTAATAATCATGAAGAATGAAAGATTATGAATTAATTAAATAATTATAAATTATTTAATTAATAGTTGAATGTGGGTTAGAAACATAATTAAAAAGCCATAATTATGTTAGGATGAAAGATGATAAAATAGTGGTCGCAAGCCTAAGTCATTTTTAGGTGTCTACATTTGCCCCTCTTTGTCATAATGCAGCTTGTCGCATTGTGGCAAAGAAAACAAGTCCAGAATATGCCCTAGTGAAGGTATGGAGTGCCTATGCCCCCTCCGGAAAAATATGAATTTTGAATTTCGACCTGGGGTCAGAAAAATTTGGAAAATATCTCGATTAATTCAATTAATGACTAGAAAAGTGATGGTGCGATCCGATTTAGAAACAAAGAACATTGAGCTAGCCAAAATGTCGGTCAAAGGTGGTCAAACGAGCCTCCAGTACAACCTACCAGGTCAAAACCCTAATTTTTAGCCTATAAATAGGTTGAAAAGGTCACTCCAAGTGTCATTTGCTCATTTCTTATATAGAAAATTTAAAAATCAGAGCTCAGAGCAACGATGGTGATTCCAGTGACTACTCACTGTGGGTACTGCGTGTGAACATTCCGACGACCCGAGGGCACAGAGGCACCAGTAAGTATCCTATCCCCTTTGTCAAATTTTGAAATTAATGCATTTATTAGGGTTTTAGGGGGCAGAATCAAATGCGTTGCGATGCAAATGATGTCTCGCAAACCGCAAACACCTTCACGTTCGACGCATTCTTTCGTGATGGGTAGGTTAGGGCAAGTTGTTTGATTGCGCATCCGCAAGGGGAAATGACACAATCGCCAGAATCTGACGCAAGTGACATTTATGTGATGCATATGCCACTTTGCGACGCAATTGGAAAGTAAAATGACGCATTTACCAAATCACAACACAAGTGTTATGTGAAACGACGCATTCATTGTTAAATTACGCATTTGCTAGTTATAACGACGCATTCGCTGTTGGGTTGCGCATTCACTAACCCAAATGACGCATTTGAAATATTGTAACGCAATTGTCCTGCACATAGCTGCGATTGACTTACTGTGGTGCATTTGTAGTCAACGGGACACAATTGCAGTTGACCAAAGTTGAATTTTGTTGACCTTGTGCCGATATTAGTTTGGATACATCCTTGACTTCCCCGTAGTAGTAACCTTTCACCAATGTTGCTCCATATGTGCTAATCCTCAACCTTTCTTGTGCAGAGTCGGCTTGTGCCGATTTACACCTGAGAGTTCTGACCGGTGACATACGCCTTTAGAGATCACCTGAGCGATAGGTAGAGACAGTGGCTGATGGCACTAGGGTTGTATCATGTCACCTATATGCCCATTATTCGGGAAAACATGGGTTTGTTGAAAACTCTTTGTGAGAGGTGGCACTCAGAGACCTGCTCATTTCACCTGCCTACTGGAGAGGCGACATTGACTTTGGAGGATGTCTATCGTATTCTTCGCATTCTGATTAGCGGAGAGAGGGTTATCTATGATTCGTACTGAGGGCGAAAAGCCCTATTAGAGATGTACAAGGGTGCTGATGACCTTGATTGTCGGGTTACTAATCCCAGATCATCATGGTCACAGATTTCCCATTAGATGGGGGGATGTACTTGTTCGCATGCGAGGATAGAGGACTGTTTTTGCTTGGGGGCCTTGCTTGTTGGCCATGCTTTATCATCAGTTGCATGAGGTTTTTTATCACCAAGGTCACAATATCAGCTGTGAAACTACCCTACTCATGATCTAGGTTTGGGAGCACATTCCAGTTTTTCGACCACCGGTGTAGATTCAACAACTAGGTGATGGGATGTCGTATGTTTACTTATATGTGGGTTCAGTTAGCCAGACTCGTGTGGGAGATACCAGGTACTGACGTCATCAGACTGATACGATGATCATTCTTGTCTGCAGACCTTACAGAGATTATGCCCAGTGGCCAGATGAGGATGGTCATTTATCCTTTTGCAGACAATTCTGATATTTGATTCCCCGCACGGTACAGACCCAACGGATTATTGAGATGTATCCGCCCCAACGAGTACTACGACAGTTTGGAGAGCAGTAGGTTGTGCTAGTAGGCACAATAGAGTATGCTCGGTCTTCCAGGGAGATCATGTGGGGGCCGCCCATATCAATGACAGTGGTCGAGCAATAGGTTGATGGTTTAGTGGCAGTTCAGTGGGTGTGGAGAGGGGGTCCAGTAGATCCAGGGATGTCTACTGAGTTTGATGCCTGGTGGAAGATTCACAGACCCATCCCACTGATAGATCCAGATGGTCCATCGCCGATAGACCAGAGGTTAGTCATTCCATGGATACTTAGGAGAGGTTGAGGTGGTAGAGATGGAGGCAGAGATGGCAGAGGTGCCGGGGGTAGGGATGGAGGAGGTGGAGGAGATGATAGGAGTGGAGGAGATGGGAGGGGTGCGAGGAGGAGGAGGGATGGCGGAGGGTGGAGGCAGCCCAGGAGAGTCAGGTAGAGAGTGGGTGGTGTACCATTTTCACCCATTCAGGAGGAGGGTGAGGAGAGAGAGCAGGAGGTGAGGGCCGAGGAGGTCAGAGGTGGAGACAAGGAGGTTGAGGTGGGGGGAGAGGAGGTCAAAGGTGGAGATGAGGAGGCAGAGGTGAGGGCTGAGGAGGTGGCAGAGGAGGATCCATTTGTTGGGGGACACCCTCTTGATATAGATGTGGAGGAGGTCCGGGCTGAGGGGGAGAGAGACGAGGAGGAGGAGGAGGAGGATGAGGCAGATCAGAGACTGCAGGAGTGTATGATTTCTGGAGATGATGAGGGTGACCGATCACCCATTTTTCCTGCCAATGCCACCATTGATCAGTAGATCGTAGATTTGTAGAGTAGACTTGATGCAGCCTTGTCTCAGAACAAGGCCTTGGCGGCAGAGTTAGAGGTCACCTGGGTGGAGAGAGATCAGGTTGTTCTCCAATGGTAGGAGTCAGATTGGTGGGTGACAAAGTTTGTTGAGTTATTGTCAAGGCCGACAAGAGATATGGCCAGAGAGTTGGCCAGAATGGCAGAGAGCAGGGGGTGGTATAGATTATTATATGAATAGGAGATTCCCCTAGAGAGACGAGACCCATGATTGTCTCGATCTTACAACAGGATAGGCAATGGCACTCGAACACACAACAGTAGCCAGTCTCACAGTAGTAGTTATACCAGTGTTGGGGGGTCCACTGCATCACAGGCATCAGGCCATAGATCACATAGCTCTCACAGGAATTCATCAGGCCATAGCCATAGGTTAGAGCATGGGCATAGATCAGTGTCATCAGGACACTAGGCAAAGCAGAGCCAGCCTCCTGTTACTGATCCTACGGGATCTCAAAGTGAGACACAGGAGAGGACACCTATTTAGGTCACATTTCACTTGATGGGTCAGCCATAGTTACCTCGCAGTTCACCTCCATGGGATAGAGGAGGGCCATCCTAGGACTTGCTGTTAGACACTTGCATATTTTGATACTTTGAGCCTACGAGCTCCATTTTTAGGATATCATATGACTCTATCCTGTGACATGACATTTTTTGAGATTATATATATATGCGATGCAATTTTGATGTGACCTATATGATGTTATGTGTTGTGGTATTCTAATGCTTTATCATATGCTTATGTGATGCTTTTATGATGCTATAAGGTGTATGGATATTGTGCTTATGTTTATGGATGCAATAATGGATGTGGTTATGTATGCATTGTGTAATGTGATGATGATGTGATTCCTATATGCTAATGCAAATGTTTATTTATGATGCTTATATGTTGATGCAAATGATGGTCTTATAATGCCTATATGTTGATGCACATGATGGTTTTATGATGTGAGATGGATGAATGTAAATGATAGCATTATGAAAATGTGAATTATGGTATTTGATTTATACAAATGTGAATGTGAAATGCGCATGTGATTATGTATGCAACTTTGTTTTTTTGTATGTCACATGATATCATCAGAGAATGAGAGAAGAGAAGGCGAAGATGGATGTTAGTGCGAAGAAAGATATGCATGTTAGTACACAAATTAAAATCCTTCAAAGCTTTGCTATAGTACTATCCTAGTTATTGCTCTTTAATCATCATTGGGCGAGAATGTCATGATGGTCGACAAATACTATGATATGACGTAGATCAATAGCGTGCAAGGTCGAACCATCACATAGATCAATAGTCATAGACAAGGATGATCATGACTCATATAAGGAACACAAATGCCCCTAGTCACTTTTTCATGACCAACCACCAGAAAAACCAAACCAATCATCAGACGTCGTTGTTTCTCTAAATCCTGATGATAGGACATACTTGAGAAACTAGCCACATGATAGTAAAAGAAACAGATAGTAAAATCATCGTACTACATTGTTGCTTCTCTAACTCCTGAAGTTAGGACATCTTGGAGAAACTAATAGTAGAGTGATAAGAAGACAAGGATAGTCATCATGATATGTCATGGTTCCTAAGACATAAGGAACTAATATCATAATAATTATCAGTAAACAGAAAAAAGTTTGCCAAGTGTTTTAATGTCAGGTGTTGCCAAATTTTGAGTGATATCCAATTCAGGAAGGACACATCTTGAATGACGTTGATATCTAGGAGATTGATTCTCGGAGTTAGGAGGATCCATCAAAATGCCAGATGATGATGAAGATGCTTAGGAAAGACATATCCATAAGCCTAACAAAATGACAATAGTTTCTCTTCAGAAGGACACATCTTGAAGAAGAACCCAAATTTTTTCCATGATAAATTGCCTTGATATGATTTTGACTACATGTCATTGCTGACATGCTGAATTAACTGAAAATGTTTGACAAAACAGGTTTCCAATAGACTTATAGCTCAAGATTGACATAAGATTTGCTTGATTTGAAGATAGCTTGACGTGTGTGAATGTGTAGTGCCATGAACCCTAATGGACTGACCTAGTGCAGCCTTGGGGGTCCATCGACTGATGGCCTTGCCTACATCGTGCACTCAGAGACCTTGTAGTTCGACACAACCAATGACGTTGTCCAAAGGACAAAATTTTGAATCATGATTTTATTTCGAAAAACCTAGAAAGATTGACCTAATGTCTCAAGGATTCAAAGATGAATCTTGCCTATGTAGCAAATGCGCTAAGACAACGTAGTTCAAACATGGAAAAAAAAAGATTGATTGACGTGATCGATTGAATTTGATCAGATTGACTTTGACTCTATATTTGGGATTTTGACATTGATTTGGATGTTTTCATGTTTTCTCCAGACATTTTCAAATGTTTGAGACTTTTCTCAGGATATTTTCAGATTTTTAGGATATTGTCAAGACTTTTCATATTTTTAGGATATTTTTAGGACTTTTTAAATTTTTAGGATTTTTTCAGGACTTTTTTAGAATGTGGGATCATGTGCGGTACCCACTACAATTGCACGATAAAGGTATTCCCCCCAGATAGAATGGGGATTATCTGAGTCAAATGATATGGAGATAGGTAGACAAAAGGTGAGGATATGCAAGGGATTATGTCAACCAAATGTTAATCATGGTCGAAATCGACAGGATGTAGGACGGATGTCATGAATGTGTCAGGCTTTTGTGATTATGACAAGTGGATAGCAGTCGATTTGAGTAAATGTAGATGACGAAGCAACAATCAATTACGCATGGTGCCTGTTTGCCAAGTTTTCACTATTGGATGAATTCATTTCTTTTTACTATTTATGCCATTTTTTTGATTTATTTTTTTTGATGTCACCAAGACGCTTGTTTGCTAGGTTTTCATCAAGGGACGATTTTTTCTATTTTTCAATTTTTTCTATTTTGTAGGTTTTCAACCAAGCTCTCTGGTGCTATGTGTAGAACTTTCTCAGATGTAAGCTGTTGATGGGTTCTGTCAGCTGTTCTCTATTAGGTGTGGCCAACTGATAAGCTCTGGAACCAAATGTGGCAGTAATTATATAAGGACCAAGCCAATTAGCCTCAAAATTTCTAGGCTTTTCATGGTCTGCCTGATTTTTGGGGTTCTGCATGAGAACCAAGTCATCGATTTCAAACTTTCTCACCATTACTCTTTTGTTATAACTTCGGCAGAGACGATTTTGATATACCTACAGATGATTTAAGGCATTTTGTCATCTTTCTTGTAGCATTTCTAGCTCATGTAGGTGAGTATGTTTGCACTCTTCATCATCAATCATTCCTTTCAAGGAGACTCAAAGAGAAGGAATTTCGACCTCGATGGGAAATATGGCCTCAGATCCATAGACCAAGGAAAATGGAGTGGCTCCAGTGGGGGTATGAATGTTGGTATGATAGGCCCATAAAGCAGGATTAAGTTGTAGGTGCCAATCTCGACCAACACCATTGACGGTCTTCTTCAGAATGTGAAGAATTGTTTTGTTGGATGCCTCAACTTGGCCATTACCTTGTGGGTAATATGGGGTGGAAAAATGGTGTTGGATGTGGAATCGCTCACAGAGCTCACAAACATCCCAATTTTTAAATGGACTGTCGTTATCTGTGATGATGGATTGTGGGACACCATATCGACAAATGATGTAATTTAGGATAAACCTGGATATTTTCTTACTGGTGATGTAAGTGAGAGGGACGACTTTAATCCACTTAGTAAAATGCTGAGTGGTGGTGATTATGAATTTATGGCCATTAGAAAAGGATGGATGGATCTTACCCATGAGGTCGAGTCCCCATTGTGCGAAAGGCCATGGAGAAGTGATTGGTCTCAATTCCTGTGCAGGTGCATGAATTAGGTCACTATGCACCTAGAATTTCTGACATGTTCTGACAAACTAAAGAGCATCTTTTTCCAATGTCAGCCAGTAGTACCCAAGTCTAGTGACTTTTCGAGCTAACGTTGGACCACTCGAATGAGATCCACATATACCCTCATGCACTTCTCGTAAGGTCGTTTGGGCTTCATTAGTGTCGAGACAACAAAGAAGGGTGTTATCAAAGCCATGAAGGTATAAGGTGCCATTGAAGATGGCGTGTCTAGCCACTTTTCGGATAAAGGATTTTCGTTGGTTGTTGGACAGGTTGGGTGGGAGGGTTTGGGTTTTTAGATAGTCATATATGTCTTGGTACCAAGGCGAACTAGGACCAAAAATCTCACACACCATTTCTAATTCTGGAATATCGTATGTAGGCATCAAAAGTTGTTCCACTGAGAATTCAAATTGTGACACATTCTTAGGGATGTCTAGGAGAGATCCAATGGTAGCCATTGCATCAACTTCCCTATTCTGTGTCCTTGGGATTTTTTCAAATGCAATCATTTTGAAATACATCAGGAAAATATCCACCATTCGTTTGTAAGGAAGCAACTTTTCATCCTTTGTGTCATAGTCATCATTCACTTGATTGATGACTAATTGAGAATCCCCGAATACGAGCAGTGCCTAAATTTTCCATTTAATTGCTATCTTGAGACTTGTGACCAATACCTCGTATTCCACAATATTATTTGTACAAGGGAAAGTGATCCGAAATGATTTAGGAATTGAATCCCCTTGTGGTGTGATAAATAATATGCCAGCTCTTGAGTTGTGACTAGTGTGGGACCCATCAAAGTAAATTTTTCATGGTAAAGTTGGTTCTGCATGAAAGATCGACTCATCAGGAAAATCAGTTATCAGCGGATGAGTGGCTTGGATCGGTGCATCTTCTAGTTGATCTACTATTACTTGACCTTTTATTTCCTTGCACTCCACATATTGTATCTCATACTCGCTTAATATCATGACCCACTTCGCCAAGTGACCTGTCAATGCTGCTCGACTCAGGAGATACTTTAATGGGTCAATATTTGCTACCAAAAGTGTTTGATGGCTTAGCATATAGTGTCTTAGTTTCTATGCTGCAAAGAAAAATTCTAGGCATGCTCATTCAATGGTTGTGTAGTTGAGCTCATATCCAATTAGTGTGCAACTGATGTAATAAATGGCTCTTTCTTTTCTTCATGGTCATTTTGCACCAATAATGCCCCCAGTGCATTTTTCGTTGCAAAGACATATAGGATCAATGGTTTTCCCTCAATAGGTGACATTAACACTGGTGGTGTTAATATATATTCTTTAATTTGGTCAAAGGCTAAATTGCACTTATTTGTCCATATAAAAGGAATGCTTTTGCGTAGCAGATATTGGAATGGTTGACACTTGTCTGCCAACTGTGCAATGAAGCGACGAATAGACTGCAATCTGCCTTGAAGTGTTCGCAACTCACTAATTCCTTTTGGAGGAGGCATGTCCAGAATTGCTTTAACTTTTGTGGGATCAACCTCAATGCCTCATCTTGAAACTATGTATCCCAACAGCTTGCCTGAAGTGAATCCAAAGACACATTTCTTTGGGTTCAAACGAACCTTGTAATCCTCGAGCCGTCTAAAGATTTTGTCTAGGACTTTGAAATGATCTTTTCTTGTCAAAGATTTTGCCAATAGGTCATCCAAATAATCTTCCATTAGGATATGCATCATGTCATGGAAGATTGTTGTCATAGCCCTCTGGTATGTGGTGCCTACATTCTTTAGGCCAAAAGGCATGACATTCAAATAGTATGTTCCCTAGGGCAAGTGAATGTTGTTTTATGCTGATCCTTTGTTGCAATTTGGATTTGATTATAGCCTGAAAAACCATCCATGAGAGAGAGCATCTCATATAGTGTCGTGAGGTCAACAATCATGTCTATGTTTGGTAAGGGGAAGTCATCCTTTGGGCAAGCTTTATTTAAATCTCTGAAATCCATGCAAATACAGATTTGTCCATTCGGCTTTGTAACAAGGACAATGTTGGATATCCAATCAGCATAGTCTATTGACCTTATGAACTCAGCATCCAATAAATTTTTTAATTCAACTTTTACCAATAGGGAAATCTGTGGATGCATTTTGCGCAGCTTTTGTTTGACTGGCTTGATTCCTAGGATTAGAGAAAGATGATGTAAAACCAATTCTAGATCAAGGCCTGGCATGTCAGCAAATGACCATGTGAAGTTAACTTTCCTGTCTGTGAAGAATTGTTGAAATTTGGGTTTTTCTTCTTCTGACAATGATGCGGCCAAGAGAATCATTTTGGGATTCTCTGGTGTGGCTATGTTAACTTCCATTGTGTCTTCAATGATCATAGCTATTTTTTCCTATGTTACGGGAAGAAAGTCCAATCCTCCATACTTAGGCACCTCAGAGAGGTTTTCACCTTTGGATATGTCCTTTGTTTTTACTATTTTACTGTCAGAAGGTGCCTTGCAGTTTTCACCTAAAGACATTTCTTTTTCTTTTTTATTCTTTGTATTTTTGCGATTGGAGGACTACACAGCCTCCCCGAAAAACGTTGCATAATCTAGATCAATGGAAAACCCTATTTTGTGATCACCCCATGGAATACCTTCTCTTAGCCCCATGAATTCTGCAATTGCCTCATCATTCTGAAATATGTCCATCATCGGTGAGTCTTGTTGGTCCCAGTCGATCAGTTGTGGATAAACAAGAGGGATCCCATCATTAGTGTTGGTGAAGAATGGGGAGGATGCAAAAAGTGTGCAAATTGATGCCTCAAGTGTAAAGTCCAAGTTGTCAATTTCCACTTCCGCATCTGATGCAATGGATAGTCCATACTCCGAGTTAGATGAATCTAATTCAAAATCATAATATGGGATAAAATTATCGACATCGTGACTAGTGGAGGGCGTTTTAGAAATATGGGTAGTGGGCTCAGATAAGTTAGGCTCATGGGCGGGCTCAGGAATGGGGTGGGATGATTCAGGTGTTGCCGATGACACCTTGTGTTCTTCTAGATTCCAAGGAATGCTTACCCAATCCTTATTTTTGGAACGTCGGTCAATAGGGTCAATGTTATATTCTTGGCGGAATCGTTTTTCAAAGGACAGTTGGCCAGGTTCCAAGAATATTTCATCAATGTCATAGTCATTGACGATTTTGTTAGATCCTGATTCCCATTCATTTGAGCCAGTTTTGGTAAGGGATTCTTTGCATGTCTCAACACCTTCTGTAGGCATTACGACCTTTCTTGAAAGTTCATGGGTACGTTGATTATCAGTTTCGAATTGGTCAAACCGTAGCCCTATATTCTTTGGTCTTTCTATCATGATAATAGGTTCCCTTCTTCCGTTGTTGTTCTTTCCAAGGCTGCTTGTGCCCTCGAAACCTAAGGCTTTGCATATATCATAGCCTTTGCCATATAGATGCAATGGTAGTGGAGATAGCTCTGTTAGATCTTTGTAGATCCAGTTATCTATGTCGATAATGACTTCATTACCCATATCGCCCCATCATGTAAAGACACTTTTTAGTGGCACCTTGAAAGTTGTTTTGGGCTCCACTGCAAAACATGGTCTACCATAGACTTTAGGCGGCTTCGGTATTGTGGTGATACAGTAAGTTGTATTCAATTTGAACTCTCCACAACCAAGGTCCTGGATCTGAAGGTCTTTATTTGGGATGGAGGATGATGAAGATGGTGTGGTAGAAGGTGATGGAATGGATGATTTTATGAGTGTCGAGGGGTCAATATATTTGGATGAGGTGGAAGATGAGGCTTCCCGATTGATGGGTACCTAGTGCTTAGCAGTGGCTCGTAGGTTGGTATAGTATTGGAATGGATTGAGATCTCCTGAGATAGTGATCTCAGTTCCATCAAAAGGGAATTTCAGGCATTGGTGGTATGTGGATGGAATGGCCTTTAGAGCATGAATCCATGGGCAACCAAGTAAGATATTATAGTGTATGTCACAATCTAGGACCTGGCATGTTGTATCTATGATAACTGGTCCTACCCGGAGTGGAATGGTAATGATGCCTTTAGAAGCGTGTTCTTCATCATCATATGCCTTAATGACGATGCTCTTGCTAGCATCTACACATGCATCAGAGAAACCAAGAGCTTTAACCAATTTTAGAGAGAAGATGTTTAATCTTGCTCCGCCATCTACTAGGACTTGTCTAACCTTATGCTTATGGACAAAAACCTCAATGTGAAGGGCATCATTATGTGATGGTTTGGGCGAGGAATAGTCACTGTCTGAAAAGGTGATGTGATGGGGCAAATTCAGATATCCGACCATAGTCTCAAAGTTGTTGACATCAATATTGGTTGGGATAGACGACTCTTGCAAGACTTTATCCAGGATGGCCTTATGTGCAAGTGAAATACGGAGCAGTTCGAGAATGGATATTTGAGCAGGTGTTTTATTTAATTGCTCAACAATGTTGAAATCCGGTTTTGGGTTGGGTTGTCTAGCGAACGGACCAGGTATGGTGATTTTCGATTGATGTGCAAAAGAACCTGGGCTAGTGACCTTGCCTTTACACGTAGTGACATTGCATTCTGGGGCCTTTTTAATGGTAATGGTATTAACACATTCATCTTCATCAATAGCATGAATATTGTTAATAATAGTACCATCAAGATAATTATATGCAAGACAGATAGTATTGTAGGCCAGACGAATGTGTTTGGCTTGATTGTTGGTATTCTTTGTGCCAGATGAGGAAGCTTTACCATGATCTTGCAGTGGGTTTTTGTGGATGGTATGATCTGGATTGGATGTAAATGATTGACCACCCAACTCAATGGTGTGGTTCTCTATGAGGTCTTGCACCAAATTTCACAATTGAGGACAAGCGGAAGTTTTGTGCCCTTTGGCATGGTGGTAATAAAAAATGAGTTGTCATCCCACCATGATGTCTTGAACTGACTAGGGTCATATGGTTTTGGCTCTTCCAGTGTTATGACACCGTTTTGAAGAAGTTTCTTCAAGACAATTTCAATAGGTTCACCCAGAGGGGTGTATGTGCATTTTTGGAATTGTCGGGGTTGACACAACTGCCTTTGATTAGTTTGTGCATGATTGCTTTGGATAACATTAGCAGTTGGTGTTGGTGTAGTTATAGGTGCATTTTGATTTTGTACTCCTTTGATTGTGAGTACATGACCTGTTGCATTGACGGTTTTTGCATCAACTACACCGTCGCTTGTGATATGCTTGTTCTTAACTTAGTAGTTGTTTTTGTCATTTGAGCTACTTGGGTTATTATTTGTGGTGGTGTTGATGGTTTTGCCACCATACTTTAATTCACCCTTGGCGATCAAGGCTTTCTCGAGTTGAACACCCTTTTCCACAAGGTCAACAAAGGTGCTGCAACAATGGACTTGTAAGCCATACCTTAGTGGTCCTAGGAGAGTTTGGACAAACATGGTGACTTTCTCCTTTTCAAGTATTTCGACCAAACATCTGCTTGCTAAGGTTCTGCATCTTTGAAAGAATGGAATAAAAGTCTCTCCTGCATCCTCTTGGGTAAGTTTGCATAAGGAGGCGATGTCGATATCCATGTCAATGTTATAGGAATAGTTTTCAACAAACTTGTTTGCCAATTCATCCCATGTTTTGAATCCCTTAGGCAAAAGCGAGAACCATTCTAGTGCATGACCTGCAAGACTTCTAGAAAAGAGTCTCATGAGATAAGTTTGCTCATATGCAATGTCCATGCAACTAGTGGTGAATTCTCTTATGTGTTCAATGGGGTTTTTTTTGCCTTTGTACTTGGGAAAATGAGGTACCACATATCCATGAGGAAAGGGTGGCATATACAGGGTTGTGTCAAATGGATATGGACACAAGTCATGTGACATGTATGAATTTTTGTTGGATTGTTGCAAGGTCCCCACTTGTGTTTGAAGATCAGTGAGTTGGAGTGTGAGTGCTTCCACCATGGGACAGTTGGTAGCATCACCCATGTTGGTGATAGGGGCAGCTTGAGTCCCTAGCTATTGTGACGAGATGTGTTGGTTTGCAATTGGTTGTCGGTGAGAAAAATGAGTGTTCTGATTAGGCGGTTGTTGGAAATGAGTGTTTTGATGAGGGATGTGCTATTGTGTATGGACTTGAGAGGCATAAGTGGGGAGGTGATATCCTGCCATGTTGGAATGAATTTGAGGACCTTGTTGGTTCTGATTTTGTTGATGTCCAAATGGAGTGAAGGATTGAGGGATTTGTTGATTTTGAGCTTGTTGATGCCCAAATGGAGTGAAGGATTGAGGGCCTTGTTGATTTTGAGCTTGTTGATGCCCAAATGGAGTGAAGGATTGAGCGCCCTGATTGCCTTGACCAAATAAGAGATTGTGGCCATGAGGAATGTTGGTGTTTTGGGTCATAGGAATGTTGGTATTAACCTATGAGGAAGTAGATTGGGTGACTTGTATGACAACTCTTCATTTATTTCTCCCAAAAGGGTTGGATGAGTTGGTTGCCATAGCATTTGAAGAACCTAATAATAGGTTTGCTGATGTACTCATGGAACTAGATGAAGTTCCTAAGAGATTTGAGGTGGTTGCACCCATTGTTTGTGAAGGGATAGTGGATGTTTGTTGGGGGATGGATTGTGATGCCATGTTGGTTTGGGAAGATGATCCCCCAATAGATGTTGTGTTGGTTGTGGAGGTAGTATGACCAAGGGAGGTAGCATTGATTGTGTGGATGACATTTTGTGAAGAGGCTCCCATGGAAGGATTGTGTGATGATGGAGTGGGAGAAGTTGCTCTAAGAGTGTTAAGATCAAATCCCTTTGGTAACTTAGCCCCTTGGTCAAGGAGCATAGCTAGGAATCTAGAAGAGTCATTTAAGACTACTTCTTCCACAAAAGCAGCAACTTCTGGATGTTGGGCAACAACTAATAAGTCTTCTTCAAAGACTTCCCCATTTTGATCCCGTCAGATAAATGGTTCAAAAATATGTGATGGAGATGGTGGAATGTTCATTTCATTGAAAGGATTGATGTTGGAATTTCCCATATCAAAACACAGATTGTTCGTGGCATTAGGGAATGAATCCATGCCAATTGTGAACTCAAGAAAGTTAGTGTCTTGTCTAAAAGAATCCACGAGTCTTTTTTTCTTTTCTGTAATCTAGTTTCAACCATAGAAGTTTTTCTCAACTTGGGATGATGGAGAGAATGATCTAAGTATGACACTATGTTTTTGGTTTCTTTGGAATTTTAAGGAATGCTATGAAATGCAAGTGAGACTAAAGATTTGTGAATGCAAATGGTGTGATACTAAAGTGGAGATGCTAAATGATATGCAACTAAAGGAGCCTAAGATGTACTTACTATTGAGTGATTTAAAGAGGACAACTTGGGAAAACAAATTTTTTGTAATGATTCAAGTTTGGAAGACCAATGGACCATGAAAGGACTATAAAGAGGACAAAGTGAAGTTTCCACACTAGACTATTGAGTGGGAAATAATTCATAAAAGTTTTGACAAATGACAAAGGGTAATTGGGTCCAATGATAACCTAGTATTGAATGCAAAGTTTTTACAATGAATGGTAAGATTCAACTCCTAAAAATTCACAAAATTAAGTGTCTAAGGAGATGGTAAAGTTACCAATGCAATCTAATGGAAAAAAATTGGAAATGGACTCCTATTGTGATCCTAAAAATGATACCTATAATGCAATATTCCAAGGGAAGTTGAGAAATTCAGTGTTTGGTTTTGAACTGTAATAGTGAAGGAAGACTGGATTGAATTTAGGACAAGTTGTGGACTTTCAATTTTGATAGTGAGAAGGTGAATTGAATTTTTTTGCAAATGCATCACAATGAATGCGGTATGACAGAGCAAATGCAGCTCATAGAGGTGAATGCGGTTCAGAAAGTGTTGATTATGACACAATATGGTGAATGCAGGTTGATATTGGAAAATGCGGCTCAGGATGTTTCAAATGCGGCCCATCAGAGCGAATGTGGCTCCAAATATGGTGATTGTGATTCAATAGAGCGATTGCATCGCAATAGGAAAATTTTTGGAAAACAAAAAACCATTTTGCAGACTTGGCAAGTTTTGGACCAGATTATTGATGTTCAGTTTGTTGAAGTTTGTTTGAAAACAGTAGGCAAACACATAAAAATAAAAACATTGAGTGTATGTTCAAGGGTCAAGCATGACCCTTTTCTGTTTGCACTAGTATTTGAACAAAAAAGACACTTCAAGCAGACTCACTCTTAATAGTCAAAATGTCATCATAACAATCACAGCCCACATCCTAAAATCGCATCGACTCACACAACCATGTCACCCCCTAGAGGGCTCCCGTGTTTTTGTCTTTTCTAGGTGCATACTCAAGGTGATGGAAGTCGATACTGAATCCCCTGAGCAAAAAATCTATGGCGATTATATGGTGGGTGTCTTGGGGGGAGATTCTTCCCTCCCCTTGCACTGTAATTGAAACAATGTCTGGATACTGACACGGCTGGCTTCTACACTATGGTTCTTAGTCAAGGTTTCCATTCGACGTGGCAATAGATAAACTCCCTCAAGAGACCTTCCAATATTTAGAACAAAGACTTTGGGGATGGTTATCTTGCCTACTGCCATTGAATATGGGTTTCCCCAAAATTCACTTTTGATTATAGTGGGTTGGAAAACCTGGCTTTGGTTGTTCCCACTTAGGTCATTCCTGTAGGGTGAGTACTTTTAACCACTACAACAGGCCTTCTAAAGGTTGTAAGAAAACATGAAATGCATAAATATAAAAAATGGATAAGTCTGGCTTTTTGATCACCCAGTAAAGGGGAGAGCATATACCTATTATCCAATCAAACACAATAGACAAATTGTTCAGTTTTAAACCCAAATGAAGATTTTCTACTCTAAGTGAAGATATTGCTTCACAAAAGCATGGGGTTCATTTTAACCAAACAAAAATAAAATGTGGTGACTATCCTAGGATTGATAAATTCCAATTAAATTAAATATCTATCCTAGGATTGATAAATTCCCATTAATGTGTCTATCCTAAGATTGGTTCATTTTAACCCCATAAATTAATCAATTACTGGCCGCGGATGCATCGGATCCAGATTAAAATTCAATAATGAAGTTTACCAGTCATTTGTGGCGGGCAATGACAGATGCAGCTTGGAAGAGTGTATGCATTGCAACAAGTTGTATGCAGCTTTGTATGTCGAATGCGTCATTAGAGATATCGTATGCGGCTCAACAGGTCATATGCGTCGTTCGCGATTGCAAATGCGTTGCGATAGAGCACTTGCGTCACTTGAGCTTGTGGTTGCGTCATTCCGTACACTTGTACCTGCAAAATAGAATATGAGGTCATACGAGAACTTGCAAAAAATGTGTGAGTGGGTCGGGTTCACCAATGTAATGATGGATTTCTTTCTGCAATGTTTAAAACTAGATTAGTAACACTTGCAAGTCAATAAAAACATCAAACCATTGAATGCAAAGGAGAAATGTAAAGAAATGCAAGAAACTAGAAAAATCTCACCCATTTCTACGCTCCATGACTGATTTCAATTGCACCTTCTCAAGCTTGCTGTGATAATAAATGCTCTCAGATTTGTGAGCAAACTCTATATGCCTAGTCCCAACAAAGCCTTTGAAGGATTTATAAAATAACTCTATGCAAACTAGAATTTTACTTCTATTACGCAAATAGTAATATATGCCTAAGATGATATGAGAATGCCAATAAATGAGATTGTCAAAAATAATAATAGATTAAGCGATCCCAAAAATGAGATCAAGATTGTCATTTTATAGAAAATGCAATCTTGAACGGACGAATGAGATGAGATATTGAGAAATGCCCTAGAATCAATGGTTAAGATTCAAAATGGCAACTCTCAATTAGGGTTAGGGCAACAATCCCCAAATGTGTGGACAAGATTTAATTTAAGAAATTAAATCAATGGTGGACAATAAATGTGACCTTGAGATGAAATTAGTAAAAATCAAAAGATAAGGGGATGAGATTTTAGAAAATCAGTAATTTTAGCAATTACTTGATTTGTAGAAGATTATTTCCATTTTGAATTAAATTAATTCAAAATAGGGATTTTGTGAGATAGGCAGTAATTGATTTTTGAAATTAATTACCAAATGAAGAATGAGTTAACTATGTGAGACATTTTTAAATGATTTGTTTTTATTTAAAAATATAGAAGTGTCACATGCAACAATTAAATAATTAAAAATAATTATTTAATTTAGAAGAAGTAGTTAATTAATTAATTAAATTATCAAATCTATTTAATTAAGAGGATTTAGGAATTAGTGACATATTAAATCAATATATTTTAAATATATTTATTTAATAATCAGGAGGATATTAATGGTAAAGATTAATTAAATAAATAAGACGTTATTTAATTGCAAGAAGATTTTAATTATTAGTGACATATTAAATAAATAAATAAGATTTATTTATTTAATAATCATGAAGAATGAGAGATTATGAATTAATTAAATAATTATAGATTATTTAATTAATAGTTGAATGTGGGTTAGAAAAATAATTAAAATGCCATAATTATGTTAGGACGAAAGATGATAAAATAGTGGTCGTAGGCCTAAGTCATTTTTAAGTGTCTACACACATATTTTTCACACACTTACATTTGGCGCCCACCGTGGGGGCAATCCCCACACTTAACATTTCCTAGAAAGTGACTGTAGATTTTGACTTGATTTTGTTTTGGAACGACCGAGATTTTTTACGGTGCATCTGATAGATATTTCAACGCATCCAAATACTGTTTCAGTGCATCCGACAAATAGTTCAGCGCATTCAATTACTGTTACAATGCATCAGAAGAAATTTTTGGCACATATAATAGAGGATTTAGTGCATTCAATTACTAGTATAGCATTTTTGACAATTCTTTCAATGCATTCATTTATTAATTTAGCACATCGAATGTTTAGCACACATGCTTAAAGTTTTAGCGCATCTAACTGTTTTTATAGGAAATTAAAAAACTAGATTTTTATCATTGTTTTATGTGTTGTAGGTATGAGGTATGCTTGTCAAAGACAGTTGTTTAAAAAATTTACGTTGGTCAAAGACAAATACTAAAAATTACTAATGGTGTTTACAGGGTTTTGAAGTTATTATTGCTTTCTTTTATTTAAGATAGGCATATAGCTTAAGTAAAAGGATTAATTGAACCCCTTGTCTACTATGGTTGAATTGATAGGCCTCTTCTTTCCCCTTCACTAGGTGATCAAAATGTCAGACTCACTATTCATGCTTTTATTAACACCTTTAGAAGGCTTGTCGTAGTGGAAAAAGGTACTCACCCTACGGGAATGGCCTAAGTGGGAACAACCAAAGCTAGGTTTTCCAACCCACTATAATCAAAAGTGAATTCAAGGAAAGTCCACAATTCGACAGAAGTGTGCAAAATAACCATCCCCAAAGCCTTTGTTCTAAAGGTTGGGAGGTATCCTAAGGGATTTTATCTATTGTCGTGCCAAATGGAAACCCTATTTATGAACTTTAAGTTAGAAGCCAATCGAATCAGTTTCTGAATGCTTTCTATATCATAGTGCAAGGAGAGGGAAGAATTTTCCCCCAAGACACTCACCATATAACTATCAGAGACCTTGGCCAAAAGTGGAGGATTCAACTTTGGTTAAGACTTGGAAAAGACAAAAACACGGGCACCCTCTAGGGGGTGACATGACTATGTGAGCTCACATAGTTTTAAGATGTGGGTTGTGGTATTTTAAGTGACCTTTTTACATTAGAAAAGTGTTTTAATTGTCTTTTATTGTGTCATACTAGTGGAAATTGAAAGAATCAGACTTGATTCTAGAACACACACTATATGTTTAATGCATAGAATTGAAACAACTGTTTACAAATTTGTTGTTGTGTGTATATATCATTTTGAAAAGAAAAGAAAAGTCATCCAAAATCAAAGCAATCAATTTCTACAATCCACAAACAAAGAAATCAGATACAAGGTCATTAATCAGAAGTATATATCCTGGAGACAAACAAATTCACTTACTAAAACCACAACAAACAAACAGTCTATCAATATACTTCCAGATTAGTGCATTTACTCTCTGTTATAATGCATACAATCTATTGAATAGTGCATTGGCCCATTATTTTAGCGCATAGGAGGAACAATATAGCGCATAGGAGGAACAATCTAGTGCATAGGGGGAATAGTCTAGTGTATAGACAAAATAGTACAACACATCCAACCTGTCTAACAACACATCAAAACAACCTATTAGCACATCTACAATTCTTTTATTGCATTAGAGGACTTTTATAGCACATCCACTAAACCAAAAACTAGAGAGTTGTTTTCACTATCTATCAGAATTTTAACATTTGAATTCAGATTTTCATCAAAACAAAAGCCTTTTTAAATCAAACCAGAGTCTTAAAAATTTCAAAAACTAAACTTAACAAGTGAAATTATTCAAATTAAACTATGATCTATCATCCTAAAATTATCCAAATCAAATACATTTAATTAAATTCCTAGTTTCATTATCAGGATCAGTCATCCTACTTCAAGAAATGAAGTTGAATAATAATATTTATCAATTTGGTCTAATCAATAGAATCTATCATTCTATTTGACTCAAGTTAATATCTTGACACTATTTCAAACCAAGATCAAAGTTTAGTGGATAATTATAACACTTGTATGACAATTTTGACAAGGTTACAAAGGAAAAAACTTCAGGAAAGGTAAAGTGAAATCCAAAACAACATGTCTGAGATTGAGGAAAATATGTTCAATAGATCCAACCAAAATGATAATGAGGCAATATCTAAAGAGGATCTACAAAATGTGCAACAAGACCCCAAGTTCCATAAGTTTATCGAGAAAATTTTAGAGAGAGATGGGGAAAAGCATCTTTAATGCTAGTTGATCTAGGTGTTAAAGTTCTAAAGGATTTTAATTTTAACAGACTGAAAGAAACACCTAAAAAATATAAGACTGAACCATAAGATACAGATGAAGTGGTTGCAATGAAACATCCACTGTAAAATTTACAACAACAATTCCAAGATTTGCAAACAAGAACTACTAGGAGATATTTTTCCATATCCTTTTGCCCAAAATGTGAACATGATTCCATTTCTAAAACACTGTGAATTCCCCAAGTACGATAAATACAATGGAAAAATAATCCTCTTGACCATGTGAGGGAATTTTGAGCTATGAGCTTAGAGTTTGCTCATGAAGAGACATACTAGATGAGGCTATTTCCACGAAGCTTAGGTTGACAATGTATGGAGTGGTTTTCTAAATTAACTCTAGGAATTTGATCCTTTAAAGATCTAATTAACAAGTTTATAACTCAATACTCCTATAATATACAACATGATATCACAATGAAGGATCATTTTTGCAAAGATGGAGAAGATTATTTGCAAGATATCCATGTTCCATACTTGAAAAGGAAAAGATGGAACTATTCATTGATAATTTAAACAATGAAATGATTTATAGACTTGAACTACAATGTCCACCTCTATTTGAGAAAATTATCAAAAATGGTCTCAAGATAGAAGAAGCTTTGGTCAAGAGAGGAGTCCTCAAAACATATAACGAAGGATCAAACAATGTGAATTTTTCTAATCACAACAAAAACAATGATAAACCCAAGTTTTGGCAAAAATTTAGAAATGTTGGGAACAATGGTGTTGTGGCTAAAATGCAAAACACAAAGCCAATATTCAATTTAACAACAGTTGCTACTAAGACAACTCAAAACAACAACCAAGGCAACAATCTAAATACAAATCAAAATAGCAATTCGAACAATGTTGGATCTAAATCACTACCATTCCAAAATCCATCGAATCACAAGAAATTCACGCCTTTAGGGAAATCATTAGAATCAACATTAAAGGAACTTGTTGAAGCCAAATTTGTAACATTACAAGAGCCACATAATTGGGATCCACAAGTCAAACCGTTTTGATGGAATGACGCACATTATTGTGACTATCATAAAAATAAAGGCCACAAAACAAATGATTGTTGGCAATTGAAACATTTGATCTAAGATCTGATTGAAAACAAGAAAATATTTGTTGAAGGACCACAAACAAACAAAGATCATGGAGCTTTCAAGGATCCTCTACCAAATTATAAAAAAGGAGAATCATCTTCTGCAAATGGTAAAGGAAACAATGTAAACTACGTTTATGACTCCACTATTTCCCATGTTGAGGTAGTTGAAGATCAAAATAGTAACACTCAAACCAATGATAAACATGACCTTGTTGCTACTGAAAAACAAATAAATCAATTTGTTGTTGGTGGTAATTGTATTGATAACATCATTATAGCTGATCATCAAACCATAAACATTGTTACAAATGAAAATCATATTAACATTATAAAAATCAAAGAGAAACAAGAATATCAATTGATCAACATAACAACAAGGGGACAAGCTAGGGTAACACTAAAAGGAGTTGTATCTAAATCATCTGATGCTCCTTCTACAATCAAAACAATTGCTACCCCTACAAATTAGTACAACATAGTCGATTAGTTGAAGAAAATACCAACACAAATTCAATATTATAACTTTTGAAGATATCTCCAGCACATAAGGAGATCCTAGAACAAGCTCTTGTTGCCACAATAGTACCCAATAATCTAGAAGTTGACCAATTCCAGGCTATGGTGGGACACTTAACCACTCCTCACTGCTTATCATTTTCTGAACATGATGATGTATCACTAAACTATCCACATAATGCTACCCTCCACATTGAGGTTCTCATTCACAAACATCGAGTCAAGTGTGTGCTAATAGATGGTGGAGATAGTTTGAATATTTGTACTTTAAAACTGATCTGTGCACTAGGATATTTTGAAAGTTCTATTGATGTGAGAAGGAAAATCACAATAAAAGCATATGATGATGAAGAGAGATCTTTCAAAGGATTTATTGTCTGACCTATCCAAGTGGGACCAATTGTGAAAGACATAGTCTGCCAAGTGTTGGATAAAGAGATGACGTATAATATACTCTTGGGACGTCCATGGATTCACGAGATGCAATCAGTGTCATCTGCATATCACCAATGCTTGAAGTTCC